>JAOEHV020177179.1:0-13632 GCA_025447995.2 Isaurus tuberculatus | reverse complement strand
ACATAACGGCTAACAGAATCCCATATAATTCCAATACTCCTTCATTTCGCGTTTCACGCTCATGAATGAGTAAAAAAGGAAACCACAAGTGTTTTTTAAGCATTCTTTTGGGGATATATCACAGTTTGGTCACAGGGAAAACATACATGGACAACCCTGGGTATCTAATGCCGAGCCTCTGATAAGCTTAACTTGGTCACCGCGTCTATGAGATTCTTTCCTTTTGTTTCAAACTTGAGAAAAACGTAGTAATATCTGAACCTCAAAGCTGACAAGCTTAAATACCAAAAAACCAAAAAAAAAACCCCAAAAAAAGACAATAGAAACAAAAAATACAAAGTTAAAGGTGTAATGTATGTTTCTTTCTACTTCAACCCAGTTCAGGTTGTGCTATCAAGATGCCCCGTGATGACCAACAGAACATCATGGATGATTCAACACAAGAATTCCCAGCTCCGAAATTCCGACCTTCGATTGGAATCACAGACCAACGTCATGTATAAAATTCCTTGCACAAATTGTTCATGGTGTTGTATTGGGGAAACCGGCAGAGCTTTTAAAACTCGAAAAAAAGAACATTTGAGAAACATCAAAACTGCGGCCACAGGTTCTAGATTGCTAATCACACCTGGTCCTAAAACTACACCTCTGATTTTGAAAATGCGTCAATTATTGACAAAGGTTCTTTTAGAACCAGAAAAACATTAGAAGCGTGGCATACCAGAGCGACACATAACGCAGATAACAATTCTTGCCCGTTACAATACAACACTCTTTTTAACAAATACTGTATTCATAATTATTTACATTTTTATTATTTTGCAATTCATAGTTTTTATTCAAAATTTTTCATTGCTTTCTTATCTTTCCTTTTACCCGTCGAAGACTGCAGTTCAGGCAGTCGAAAATTCGTAGTTTTTTTTAATCAATTTAGCCAGAGATCGTTTTTAAATTCTTAACCATGTTTCATCCTGGCTGCAGCCCTTCAATATTTTTACAAGAATTCAATCCTAACCATCAAATTGGAGAGGATCAATGGCTTCTGCCACTAGGGTTGGTATAGAGATGGTTGGGTGTAGTTGCTTGTGTATAAATTGGTGCTAAAGTGCTTAGAAAACTGATAAGAAAAGAGAAGAACAAAATACACTGCCACTAAAGCACCCTTGTGATTAAGTTTGTTAATAACATCAATAAGCAAGATATCTTCCCCAAACTTCTAGAACCAAGTGAAAGTCATTGAACCAAGAACGTCACAGAGTAAGTTGAAAAACAAGACAATAAGAAAAACTTTTGATGCTTTCTCCTTTAACAAATTATTCAAGAAAACCTTTGATGATCCACTTACCTCCCCTGGACGGCTTCTGATATGAAAGTTCCTTCTTTTGTATGCAATGTATGTAATCTTTGGCCTTTTGAAGAAAGAAAAGACAGGATAAGTTTGTATATATTCTTACTGTTTGGTGTAAAATCTTGTATCGATCAACTCATTTTTTTAGTCTCACTACATCTCAAGACAAATGTGATTGACAATGTTTGTGATGGGATATTTTGAAAATTAGGGTAATGAGTGTTAGGTAAGGGTACAAAGTTTCATGGGTTTTTCTCAAAAGATCAACTTACGACCTTCAAACATCATTTAAAAAATTTCATTTGCAGGTCAAAAGAAGCAAAAATGAGCAGAACCAACTAATTTCATAGTTTCATTACTATTGAAATGAAAGTATTTAAGATGGTCATATTGAAGCCACAAGTTGAGATGGAGTGAAATGACTCAAATGTGTGGTAAATACAATTACAGTTGAATATTCTTGTACCTCCTGTACAAGGTTTAAAATATTTTTGTAGGCCGTATACGATATAAGCCGGATTTCCTTTTTTTGTGCCATTCAGGCCTAAAAATTTTAAAATTGTTAAAAACTGTTAAAAAATGTTAAAAAACTTGTAAAAAAAAAAATTTGTAAAAAATTTGTTATAACGTTTTCGGAGATACTCTCCTTCCTCAGTATGCAATTACAGACTTGGAAATATAAAGCTAAAGGTAACTAATCAGATACTTACCAAGGGAATTTATTGATCCGTAGATTATCCCTGTAGACTAGAACACCAATGTGTGAAACTCCAATAAGTACCTCCTCCCCCTGGCTATCCTGTTAAAACATCCACAAAAGTGATCACTATAAAAACATAATTATATGTACTGTGTACTAACAGGTTTTTAAATTTTCTGTTACATATATATAACATTTCCAGGTATAACTGACTGATTAAAACAATCCAATTATGATCTTAGAGTATGATCCAGACCGAAATCAAGTTGTTAGGAACCAATCAATATGTAGGAATCATTTATTTAATGTTTTTGAAGTGGGCTTTTTATGAACAACATTGTTTTGGCAATAGAGTAAGGTTTGTTAACTTTGATGGCCAGTGGCCTCATTTTGAGAGTTGTGTAACCCTGGGCCAAATCTGTTATCTTGTTTTGGAAAGGTTAGCATTATTTTAACTAAAGAGCAGTTTAAGTGTTTGACTGGTTGGGTGCTGTGTTACACTACCCATGGTTTGTACTGATTGAAGAAGAAAAAATTTCTGGAGTTTTCAAATTTTGGTAGCAAAATAATTTTTCCAGGAACAAATTCTCAATTCTCTTTCGGTGAAAAACAAAGCACAACTAATTTTCAAGTTTAACTGACCTGAATCCCAAGAAAAAATTCCCTAAAATTGAGTCTAAATAAAATACAAAAAGTACAATTACAAGCCAGATGCTTCAACATGACACTGAGGTTTTTGGTTTGTTTGTTTTGAAACATTTTCCACTAACTTCCACAAGTTTTCTAAGACTACAGGGAAATTAACTGCTTTTCCAGGAGTTTTCCAGGGCCCTGGAAGAAAATTTCAAAATTCCTGGAGTTTTCCAGAAATTCCAGGAGTAGTGCAAACCATGACTACAGTGGTGTTGTTTAAAACATTTTTAAGATTCAAATGATTAATGATGCAAATGCTTTAAATTCAAATTTAGAAGTTTCACAATAAAAGAATGCAAATTAACACAAACTTATTTTTTAGAAAAGGTAAAAATTTACAATGTAGTGTCAGAATATTTTACCTTAGCTGGATGTGCATCCACTCCATACATTGCAAGTTTCCTCGCAGTCTCAAGGTATCGACTATCTGCTTCAGCTGGAGACATTCCTCTGCACAGGAAAAAATAATTTATTACAGTCACTCTGATCATGTTTAACAACTATCAACTGTCAGTGTTCTGCTTATGTATATCATGATCTTAGAAATGAGCCATTAGACTTTGGAATGCTCTTCCCAAGGAAATAACAGAAATCAAATTTGTTAATGTGTTTAAAAACTTTGTCAAGAGAACACTTTTGAAAGAATGGCTTGAAACATAAATTATTTTATTTCTTATTACGTATCATTTATCTTATTTAATTTTTCAAATTTTTATAAATAATGTAATATACAGTCTTTTTTAAAAAATTTTTATCATAGTGTTGAATATTTTGTAAATTGCACTGAACAGGCCTTTGGGGATGTGTAATAAATTATGTATGTATGTAAATAAGTTTAAACACTTTGGCTTTAAAACATAACTAAATTTTACTTGAATGTACTTTAAAAAATATTAAAATTAAATCTGGAGTAAGCAATTATTGTTAAAATTCATCCCATGGTGTTATCATATTACCTTTAAAAAGAATATTATTAATACTTATTTCATTTCTTCTTTTCTAGGATTTTTTATGGAAATCTACTTAGGTAGTAAGAGTTGATGACAAAAAGGTGAAAGACTTTACAGTACATCTCTATTTTCAATCAATTTTATAAACCTTAAGCTACTAACAAAAATAGGTAACAAATTAAAGTCACGTATGTGATGAAGTTTGCCACTTGGTTGCAGTCTCATATGAAAAATTCCATGATTCAATTCTTGTTCTTCTACTGATAAACTTTTAAAAATTCTTAAATTTATAGCTTTCTATTAATCATTAAAACTAAGGCTGTATGTATACAATATACTGTGGTACAGTAATGAAAAATGAATATGAAATGATTAAATTAAATATAAATTAATTAATTATATACCTAATGACAACTCCCCTGCGAGGCTTTTCAGTGTCATATCCCTCCCCCCTTCCCCTCTCCCAGTTAAAAATCCCAACTGGTAGGAGGCAAGGCAGTTGGCTATTTACAAAGCGTGGTGAATTTGCCCCTGGGACCACTGAGGACAAATTCATTCAGTAGTCCAAGTCAGGGATTTGAACCCGGGTCTTCCGAATTCAAATCCCCAGCTCTAACCACTGAGCCACGCTGCCTCCTTTGATCACTGCAGTTATGTACACTATCGATTAAAGGTACACAAAAAGAGATGCAAAAAGAAAAAAAAAGAAAATGGGACTCCAAACTATAACCTCTAAATATCTCAGTGGTAAACAGTTACTCCTTTGACACCACAACAACAGTTATTCCCCCAATTGATTCTAATTACTAACCTGTGTTGCTTGTGAAGCTCCCTTATTTTGTCAAGCAATTCGATTGTCTAACAAGAAAGGAAAAGACTATTTAAAAATGAAATACTTATCAGACTTGAGTGGGTAAAAGATCAATTTTAAAAGTATTAGCTACAAAATAAAAACTAATACAGACAGACTGAAAAATAAGACACTAAATCTACAAAAAATTAATACTATCAGTAGTTATCATAAGAACTAAGTTTGACAAACACTAACCTGATTTGGAGCAAACATCATTCCATCCAGGTAGCCTGCCCTGTGTTCATGTGGGTCGAAATCCCCATATTCAGCTATAACATGATAAACCAACACGACATTTGGTCTTTTGTTTGCTGTTTGAAGCACTAGGTAGTTTCATTAACAATACTTTGTAAAGAAAACTTTTATTTTTGTTGTCATTTAATGTAATGTTTATTCAATGTTATAGCCAATTTAAGAGAACATATATATACTACAATAAAGGGCACTTTTATAGTATAATAGACTGCCTAATTTGCCGTAGTTGTTTTAATAACTTAGTTTTTAACATATCCTGTACCTTGTACAACATAGGACCCAAGAGTAGCTTGTGCTGCAAATGAACAGGGCAACCTGAAAAATAAGAATTTTCTTTAAGTGACCAGAAACTAAAAAGGAGGGGAGAGAACTTAAAGTCTCAAGTACCACCAAGGGCAGTAAATAACAATTATTTAATAATCAAAAACTATACCAGCTAAATTTTCTGCAAACTGTACAATATCTTTCTGACTGGATTAAAGTTCAAATAAAAAGTAGTGTCTAAAAATTTTCAACACTGCTTCTTTATAACATATATAAAAAAAATTATTAATTGCTTTTCAATTTCAATTTCAAATTTTTGTGAAACCTCCCCAATGGGGCTTTTCAGGTTCACTTTCCAAGTTAAAACTGGGTTCAACAGCAGAGGGTCTTAGATTTTCCGCTACAATGGCTCACATATATTTCAAATGTTAAGAAATCCCCTCAGTGAAACTGACAGACCACAACACCAGGATCACTACCCTGCTGTTTTCGATAAGTGCATGAGTTCTTTTAAGTCCCCCAATAGAGTGTTGGGAGACTGGACCTACGGTTTAACATCCTTATCCAAGTAAATGTGAAGGTCTAGCCATTTGCATGTTAGATCAAAGGCAGCAGCTTCTCCTCAGTTTTTGTCTGTTGCTTGGAATGAATAAGTGCAGGGATTTCATAAGGGCCAGCTACCAGGCATACTGACTGGCTGTAAACACAACTTTGCCCAGCCGCTTTCAAGATTTTAGAGTACATAAGCCCTAGTGCTGTTACTATCTCATGCCTTGCTTATAGCCGGATGACTTCCTGATCAAATGAAACCGCTGAAAGTGTTGCTTTGCCGGATGTGGAAATAAAAACATCCAGACTTTTGAGTTAATGGGAAGTAGAAGCCAAGTAAAACCTCATAAAACATAGTGATAGGAAGTCAGACAAGACCTAAAAAAGACAACCTAAAAAAATAGATGCACTGGGCCATGCTAAATGGAAAAATAAAACAGATTTACAACCAATACAGCACCAAGTTTGCCAAAGTGGAAAAGGTGCAAAACTGGAAAGTATTAGCTGTTAATTAACTAAACAGTATTTACAAAAATTAAATTTAATATATGTCTATACATACCTTCCTGTATTAATATCATCCCTGATCTGCAAACACAATAAATATCTGAAACCAAAAAAGTACAGTTTAATGACAATTTACTGATCTCAAACTCTCAAATTTCAAATGAAATTTGTACGTGAAAAAAGATGACCCCTTTAAGGCCTATGACAAAAATAACTACAGTGAAACCCCGTTAATACGACCACCTTCGGGCCATGGAAATTTGGTCGTATTAACGGGGTGGTCGTATGGCAGGGTTCCACTGTAAAAAGATGTTTATAAATTATTGACAGAAACACAAGATACAATTTCAAAAAAATTGTTACTTTACATTAAATTCTTATAATTTTTAATATGATTTATATTTTAAATGAAACACTATGTTGAATAATAAAGTAACACATAACACTGAAATTTATCTATTAAGCCCTCTGGTACACTTGACACAACAAAGGAAAAATTGTTATTTTATGTTTTCATTTTGTTAATTCAGTAGTTCAGTTATGAAAATTTCTACTTTATATTTAAAAAATACAATTGTTGAAAATAAGCAACCTCCCAGGGATGGTTCGAAAACAAAAACAAATGAATTTAATTTTCAAATACAAAATTGAAACCAAAAGGACCTTAAAAATGGTTTTTTGACAAGACAAGTGAATATTCTAGTAACATTGCTAACTTATACCTCAAGGCATTGAAGTTAAATGTCAAGCTAAAAATAAATTTAATTATAGTATTTACAACAATTAGTTTAAATTTGAAACCTGTTGGAGGATTATAGATACGTACAGACCAATGCAAACTGCATAGAGGGATATAATTTAAATCATATGACACTCAGATGTTGTCGGGATGAAAACAATTTGGCTCTCAATAAAAAAGAAGCTGATTTTTAATTAAGTTGGCAAAGGACTAACTCAAAACATCATGCAGTTTTCCTATCTAGACCTTCAAAGAATAACCAGTAGCAAACTAATAAAGTTGGTTTTATTACTCATTAAAATTATTTGCCAGTACAAAACAAAGTTTTAATTTCAAAAAGCATGCTGATACTGATATATCTGAGATCTCACTACCTTGTGTAGTCAGTTTTCAGTTGTGAAGGAACAGGTTCATAGAATTTAACACAGAACTGAAAGTTTGGTGCTGTCCCTAAAACAGGAAAAAGATTTATCACTCATCAGTGATTAAAAGATTATCAATGAATGATAAAACCTGACACCTCAAATGTAGATAACTAAAAAGGTTTTAATGAAAATTCATAATAATTGAGTGTGAACATGTAAATTAATCCATTTGTAGAATAATAAAAGTAGGGGCAAAATGACTAATTTACCTAATTTAGTATTAATTATTTTAGTCTATAATTTTAACAAATAAAATGTTTTGTGCAAATAGAAGTCCAGAGTTTTCAAGGATAACCTTTTTTAATACAATAGCTTACTAGCTGAATGCTACAAATCAACAAATCAAATGTCTCAGACATACATGTTTATGTTTTATCACTATCTGACTTAACAAAGATGTTGATATATTTCAGCTCTCCAAAGAAAAAGATGGGCATTGCAAACTAAGTGCTTGGATGTTCAATTATCATTTTTAAAAGATCGACAGAGAGATAGTTTCATAGTGTATGAGAGAAAAAACAGATAATTTCTGAACTTTTCTGGTCTTAAGGGAATTTTTGAGCATTTACCAGTACTCTGTTTTGAAAATTCTAGAAAACTTTTTCCAGAAGATTCAAGGTTTTCAAAACCCAATGGATCGTGAAACAAAACATGCTCTTTCTCCAACAAAAAAAACAATTAATTGCTTTTTAACAAAAAGCTACAAAGCGAACAATATATATTTTTTTGTTTGCTTTGCAGCTTTTTTATTTAAAAGCATTGGTGGAAAAAGAGCATGTTTTGTTTATTGAAATGTTGTTTTAACAACCATCAAATAAAAAAAGTTTCTTTTACAGTATAACATTTTTGTAAGAATAAAAAGAAATAGGCAATTTTACACATAATAACCAATTGCAAACACCTAGTACTAACATAAATTTTTAAAAAAAGCAATGTTGATCTTACAATGAACCAATAATCATTCAGCTAGCATAAACATTCTGATGAAAGTTTCAAATACTAAATATCCACAGTGAACAGTTAAGCTGGAGCTACCCACAGCAAGTTAACTTGTATTATACACACACCACTGGCAGGATGACTTTCATTTAATAAAAAGCTCAGACAAAACAAATCAATATTTTAAAATCTAAAATGCACAATTTTACAGAAGAAAAAGCTTTCCAAAACAGGTTTTACAGGGTTTCTGATAACTACACTTTTTTATTAAGAACACACTTAATAAGAACATTGAGGCTCAAATCGCCCGAAAAATAAGAACAAATTACGAACAATTTGAGGCTGAAATGAAAATTTTAAAAAAATTAAAAAAAAAGAAAAAATAGCAAAATGAGCATAAAAAGAAAAAATAGCAAAATGAGCGTGGCAAGCAGTCATCACACAGAGCATCACACATTAAATAAATTTCGTTACTTTTTATTTTAATACAAGTATACTCCAACTGTAACAACTACATGTACTGTCATCTGCTGTAAAATACATAAAATTTTATGCCCGAAAAATAAGAACACAATAAGAACATTTTGAGCCTCAAATTGTTGACAAAAATAAGAACATTGAGCCTGCGCAAAATTTTACTGGTTCTTAATAAAAAAAAAGTGTAGTGAAGTACCAGCATAAAAAATACAACAGTTTGGGGTTTTTTTTGCCTACTTGAGGAATCTATAGCATTTCTGGGAAACTCAAGTCTAGCATTAATTCATGACGACAGTAATACAGTTCAACAAATAAACTTTGAACCGGTAGTCAAATATATCAATATATGCCTGCTTTAGTGTTAAACAAAGAAAATAAATCAGCATGCATAGTCTCAAATCAAAAACAATCAAATATTCCCTTACATAATATAATTCAGATATTGTATAACATTCTCAACCAAAGGGTGAAAATAATATAAGAGTTATTAGGTGATTTTCCATCTGTATGCATTGGTAACTAAAGCATTAGTTCCTCTCCAGCCAACCTAATCTTGGCAATAAAATGACAGACAAAGATCACAAAACACAAAATCGATGGACCAGAGAGGAATTGGGAAACAGAACTAATTAATCACTTCATTCAACTGGAGAGCGAAATTCAAATTTAAACCTTCAAATCAAAAATAAAATTGCAATCTTACTGTGACTAGAAACTAAAAGTTTAAATCGAAAATTTATGTATTATAATTAGGACTATGTCTTCATTCAACACAATTTAAATTCTTGCTGGAGACAATAGACTTAACAGAAATTTAAATTATGAAAGCTGATTCAATGCAGTTATTTGATTAAGGCACCAGTAATAACTCACAGCAGTCAACATTAAACAAGCGGACGAAAAAATATTAAATGAAATTTTCATCTTAACTCTGTTAGTTAACTTGTTTTTTTTCAAAGTTGTTTATTGATCGTTACAGACTTTAGTGTAAACAAGCATTTGCTGGAGTGAAATGATTTACTATGGCATTTCGCAAAGTAACAAAATTTTGAACATTATGACAAAGGAATTTCGCCTTGCAATGATAACTTCTTTGTGCAGCAAAAAAATAATAATTGCAAAATCTTCAACAATTAATTGGACGCGACAGTCGACCTAATTGTTCTCGCACTGTTTTGAACATTCTTGAATTAATTTAACGTTGTTTATGTTAAAACTTAACGAATTTCATTTCGACATTAGAGCGTCGGACAAAATCTTTCCCTCTAACTGAGCTATGTGGATTTACGGTGTGATCTGCACACAACAAACCAAAACGATTTAAGAAATAATTTTTAAAAATCTGGGTTTTTGACACATTTACTCGAATGTGATAATTAACTTTAGAACAAATATCAATAACAGACCAGATATTCTAAACACAATTCTGTAGTTCCTCACAAAAAATCAATGTTAAGTGTGATATTTTGCGAGGAGGGCTTTGCTCAAACAAAAAGCATTTCAGATTCACGGTTTATCAGGGTTTCGATCGGGGTTGAAAATCTTGGTTAATTTACATCTTTGGGTGAGGTGTTGAGGCGTGGTGCAATGGACGTGTGTAAAATCGAAAATTTTCGACTCTGGAAAATTATCATGCTCAACAGTGAGCAACAACCAACTTTCTGGGTGAACAAACCTTTTAGCTGTTTCTTTATTTCCTTCTGTGGATTGAGCCAGTACTACAAAATAAAAACGATAAAATGTCAAGTTCGTTAATATTAAACTGTACTAAATTACTAGTCCTCCAGTCGCACTTGTCACGCCACATTGAACGAGGCTAAATGAAAGGTTTTTTTAAAATTAAAAATACGCAACTATTTTAGAAGAACATGCAAAAGTTATACGATCATGTTACAAAACACAATTATGAAACCCAATAACTTGGATTACGGTAGCTGAAAAAAAACTAGGTGAATTTAATAAAGGAAAGAAAATCGTATGAAGCCCAAAGTTCAGGGCAAAGTTGTTTTGATGCGAGGTCTTACCTTTTCACCTTGACTTTCATCTGTCCAAAGCAAGCCAAAATACTCGCGTTCTTGGATATTCAGCTGTTCCACGATTCGAGACATGAGATCTAATCCCTTTGCATTTTTCTGAATTGAATGAAAACGTGGCTCATTAAATATACTCTGGGTTGCATCTGGCTGCGTTAAGAGGTCGGTCTATTGTACAAACTACAGTAAACAGCTTCATGTCTTGGCAAATTAAAAATATCACGACATAGAAGGATGACCACTTAAGGACTGGAGAAAAGCAATGACAACGAAAATTCTGCTATAATGCCTATCGAACGATATTATGGAAAACAATGGATTACTTAATTTTAGTTGAAAAAAAAATTCGAACACTCAGCGCGTAAGCAGTAAGTATATGTGCGACTCCCAGTTTCCGAAAATTCAAAGACGCTGGCATGAGGTCTGAACAAACAAGGTTAAGCATTCGTTTCACGTTACTTGCCAACGTAAAATTGTGTTGCCTGATATCTGATAATGGACTGAACTATAATTTTGACAGAATTTACACAGATTTCAGGCACAGCGACTCTCATTTTGAAGTATACACGGCGACGTTACAAAAAAGACAGTTCCTCGATACTTTTACATTAAACAAAAGAAACGCAAACAGCGAAACCAGCCGTTGATATATTAAACGACATTAAATGATCAACAGTTATGAAAAACTAAACGATGGAACTCGCGTTTCAGCTAAAGTAACCACGGACTACTGCAAACGACACAATATCGAGGCTTCGAAGACAATATTGAAAAAGCAGCAAGATATGAACGCGTGTAGAAATTTAATAACACAAGTGCAAGAAATTTGAAATTTGTACTCGCTCGCTACACAAACATTTCTTCCACACTAAAACTTTTGAAAAGCGGGTAAACTGAAAGCTCGAAACCAAGAAGCACTTACTTGTAATTCGGCTGTTAAAACTGTACCATCGATGCAAGAAACACGACAGAGAATTCTATTGCGAAGATTTTTCTGAGACGGTGATTTTTGTGGTGAGGAAGAGGCAACGTTGCCTTCGCTCCCTTGCGTTGCGACGGGCATTATCAATGACTAAAGAATTTTCCTCTGGACGTTTTGATGACAATGGTAAAGCTTTCAAATCTCAACGACTTCCAGACATGAAGTCGTGCCCGACCAGAAAACAAGAATATTCGCTTGATCACGTGATAAAAACAATAGAATAATCCTATTGAAAAAACAGCCAATCATAGCTATGCATTTACAGAAAGGAAACCATTAACTAAACTGTGATTGGTCAGTTCCGTCAAAAAATTTTCCCGCCACTCAAGCGTGAAAATAGAAGTTACGCGAAGCGGCGAATGAAACTTTTAGTTCTCAGTGGTATTTTTAGCAATGACAACAGCCAGCTGCTTTGTATGAAACTATTTAACTTGCGAATATTCTGAATTTCTCAAATATTATTTCAATTATGTGGAGAAAATCTCAAAAATCCCCAGGAAATAAAACCAAGCCTCTCCGCGTATAAAGAGTAGGCTTTGAGAATTAAAGATTCAGAAACTGAAAGAGGAAAATTCCCAAAATATTTACAATACCGAGAAATGTAATAGGTGTTTCTGTTAAACAACCGTTATTACGACCCTGGCGTATTAAAATAGTTATAAAAAACGGTTTCTATAGCCAAAATTAAAGTGGGTACGAAACGTCCGGTACGAAACGTCTTGGGTACGAAATGTCTTGGGTACGAAATGACGGATACTGGGATAGTCGCTAAACATTTGCTCTGACGAATGAATTATGCTCGAATCTCCAGCTCTTTAATCTCTACACTAATTTAAAAGTTTAATATGGCGATGATAATAAAATTTTCAACCTTGAGTTGTTTCAACTAAGCACGATAGCAACTCTCTCTTTCACAACGATTTTTTTGTTTGAAAGTGCTCTACACACTATATTTTGATAAGATTAACTTTTTTAACTCTAATTTTTGTTTCCGGTTGCCCAAACGGCCCCAAATCCATCATATTAAAAAAAAAGAAAAGAAAAAGAATATTCATAAATTGTTTATTAAAAATTGATATAAACGACAATGATTTTTCGTAATAATTCGTCTTCAAATTCCTCATATTCAATGAAATTTGCTTAAAGGGATTTTGCTGTCATTTTAATTGTTTATTACAGGTTGTCATCCATAGTTCGATTTCACCAGGCTTCTAAAAATTTAAAACCATTGGATTTTGTCTTTTTATGTCTTTATATGCTCAAATAAATCCTGCAAAATTTATGGCTAAATAACATAACCAAATATAATAAAAAATATGTAAATCAACGTTTCTTTTATGTTGTATAATAAAGTATAATCTGACGTAATGCCATGAAAAAATGAAGGAGATATTCCCGTGTCACTTCTATTTTAAAGAAAATATACAGTACCTTTTTTGTAAGAGACGATACATCTTGTCGTAATATACGCGTTACAAAAAGCAAAAAAGTTCTTGTACCGCCAAAAGAAAGAAAGGAAAAGAAAAAGAAAAAACTAGAAAGAAAGGAATTAAGAAAGAAAAAAAAAGATTTTTTTATTAGTTTTTAGTTGTTGTTGTTGGTTTAGAAATAAATGTTATCCATAAAAATTTGTCTATTTTCACGAGAAAGTCGTATATAATTTTTAAGGACTGTTGACACAAGTTCCGCACAAATTTGAAGCAAAACATGCTGGCTGCGCGCTTGGACTACTTCCTACAAGTTACAACGGTTTTAACTAGCTTCCTCTATACGTAAATTCATTTGAAATGTGAATGTCAACCGAGAACAAATTATGGTAAATTCAGTCTCAGATTTCAATAAAAAAAATGAGCAAATCAAGTTTTAAAAAAGCAATCAAATCAAACATAGTCAATGCTTATTAAATATGCATTGCCTA
>JAOEHV020177081.1:0-13633 GCA_025447995.2 Isaurus tuberculatus | reverse complement strand
CCCCTTCCTTTGGGCTGCCTAGTGCCTACGCAGGTTGTGTGAACCTGTTACAAACTGTAAAAAACGGATAGCTTTTTATAGTTTATGCGACTCTCCCGCTTCAGGTCCTTCTTTAATATCCCACAAGAAAGAAGGCTTTGAAAAAATGCAATCCACCCTCCCCTCCCAAGTTACATTTTATTTAAAATCGAGTTATGACACATACATCTTGGTGCTGACCAAAAGAATCGTGGGCTCTGGGGAAGAGAATGGTCATGACGTAGCAGATGCGCAGCAATTTTTTCACAAAAATCCAATATGGCGACTTCTAGCTCTTGCACTAAATCAAATCTAAAGACAAAGGATTGTAAAGACTTAATGGACCAAAAAACTCACCGCTCAGGAAAAGAAGCCAATAAAGGAATTCCTGAAACGCAAAATATTTTCGCTAATGATGGCAGTTTTTTCGAAATGTTTCAGAAGATGAAAGAAATGGAAAAAGCAAACGAAAGCGGACTTGTTTATAACCTGAAACAAGGTGAAAAAGACAACACAAGGACAAATCAAATTGAAGAGGAAACTTCAGACGATAGTAAACCTGGAAGTAGCTCTTTATCTTTACAGGTCTGGTTTATTCAAGCCAAAGGGCTAGGGTTTCTCAGTAATCATACATCGAACAGAATTCCATTGATTGGAGTTTGTTCTCATGCAGTTATAGTTTTGACCATTAACATAAGTCAATGACCGCTAGTTCAACAGGTTCTTTTTGCTTTATTAATATTGAGTTTAAACGATTTTTTAGGTGTGGCGTAAAGGTAAACAAGGGTTAAATGTCTCGCCATAGCGCTATTTACTTCCCACACTTGCTGTTAGATTGTAATTGTTTGGTTTTACAGCCAAACTAGATCAATCAGGCTAGTGAATTTCTTTTAACTGACTAATAAGGGGCTTTACCCTTAATTGTTCTAAAAACAGCTGAAAAAGAACGTTTTTCACAATATCAGGAAGTATCAATACTAATAAACAAAAACGAACGGCAAAAAATAAGACATCAACTACAGGGCATAAATAAAATTCTCACAATCTATGATTATTTAGTCATGACCATTTGAAATATTTTGTACTTTGAACAGCTGCTGAGCTGGGTTCTATAATTTTTTGTAGAATATTTGAGACTACTGTAATTAAGCTGGTTTAATTTAAATTAAACTGTAGCTGTTCTCTGTCTAAAAATTTCTGTGAGTCAACTAAATGTTATAAAATACCTGCAACTGCTTGTGTAGCTGTTTCAGTTTGTTCAAAAATTAGAATTTAGGGAAAGTAAACTGTGAGTCAATGACCTCTAAGGTCAAAAGCAGAATAGGCTATTTCAAAATTTGCCCATGAGGATGAATGGATGAAATCTAGTCAGACAACGAGGCACTAATAAATTACCCCATGTAACAGAATCTGGACTAATCTAGCAAAGTATGACTGTTGGATAGATGAATCTACACAGTAAAATATGATTGTTGGAATCTGGAATCCAGATTTGATTTGGAATCCGGAATCCAGTGATTTAGGCTTATCTTGGAATCCGGAATACAAAAGAGTGGAATCTGGAATCCAGGGGGTCGAAATCCGGAATCCAGGGGGTGAGAATCTGGAATGCAGAACCTCTGTGGATTCTGTTACATGGGGCGAAATAAAGTTAAGAAATGCTAAAAAGCTTCCAAAATCTTTTGTTAAAGTTAATGTCCCATGCATTTAAGTATTTATCTCTGGGCCTTGAACTTTGTATGAATCTAGGTTAGTAATAAAAACAATTAAATGAAATTGATAACTGAACAGACATACTATATATGTTGCTGAAAAAAATAGCAAATCAGTTACTGTTCATCAGCAGGATACCTAAATTGTGTGCAATTCAACAATTGGTTTCGGCTCCATTAAATCCATTAAAAGTGATTCTTTTAATCAGAAAAAATCTACAAAATTGTTTCTGCAATTTTTTAGTTGTTGAAATGTTTGAAATTCCTGGAGACCTCCCAGTACTAACACAGCAGTATTATGCAGTTCTGTGTAGCTACTTTTACTAGCCCAGTGGATAGACTTTTTAATTATTCTTACAATTCCAATTACTCCTAATTTTTCTTTGCTTTCTCTAAAAAAAGATTCAAAAATCATTTTATGCTGCCTGATAGTTTTGTGTGGTTTAAGGTTGAAATTTATTATTAATTTGAAGAAACCTATTGGAGTGTATTCTTCATGCTGATCTTTTGTTAATAAATGAATGCTATTGATCAATCAGCTTTTAATTTATAAGATCTTTAATTTCTGCAAGAGAAACTGAACAAATAATTTGCTATATCTAAAAATTTTAGGAGCCCAAAATTTTTTAACAAGTTAAATGTTTAAATTGCAATATTGACTTCTTATGCTTTCCATATCAAGACCAAGCAAAATCCAGCTTTAGATATTGGGTGTTTACAAGAAAAGAACCAAGGGAGAGCAAATATTTGATTTTGTAAGAGTTGTAGTTTTCTCATGTTGTCAGTCTCAATCTAACCTTGATGTAGGGTAAGAGGAAAGTTGCGACAGGCAAAATGGGAGGAGCAGCCAAACAGTTGGCAGCCAAGAAGAAACGAGAAGAGAAAGAAAAAGAGAAAGAGAAAGTTGTAGAACAAGAGGTAGGAAACTTTTTTTTTATTCATGAAACCGTAAAGTAAATCATTGCTGTAGTTAGAGTTGGAAGCTGACTTTTATCCCTTAGGGACAGACCATTAGAAAAGTTATGGGGAGGGGCGGGCGAAGTACAAAAAAAAATTGTGCAAGGGAAAATTAAGTAAAAAAAATTCATGCATGCAGAGTAGACCAGGAAAAAAATTCCTGCAATGGCTTTCAACACATTTTAGTGTTACTTCAAGAAAAAAAATATTCGCGCTCAACATCTTGACAAAAAAAAATATTCATGGGAGGGAAACATCAGAGAAAAAAAATTCATGCAGCTCAAAAATTCCCCACCCCCCCATAACTTTTGTAATGGTCCATTCCTTAGCTGAGTTAAATGAGCAGGTAGGGTGTTATTGAAGTGTTGAGCTTGCAGAGCAGGCTGGAATAAACGTTGATCAGGAGCAGTTTGCAAGAAAGAGCCAGTTTAGATGGTATTAATTAATATACTTTACGGGAGATGGATTACCCTGTTAGGCAGGTTCT
Source organism: Isaurus tuberculatus (assembly GCA_025447995.2). Lineage (NCBI taxonomy): Eukaryota > Metazoa > Cnidaria > Anthozoa > Zoantharia > Zoanthidae > Isaurus > Isaurus tuberculatus. The sequence goes on along the minus strand of JAOEHV020177081.1, from coordinate 10,459 downwards.
TAAATTAGAACTAAAAGAAAAGTGTGATTTTATTTTTAAAAATATTAAGTAAGAACTAAAAGAGAAAATATCTAAGGGGTGACCTAGGAAAACATGGATGTGATACATAGAGGAAGATTTAAGAAATGATTCTGTGGGTTGATGTGTATGGAAAGCAGCCAACTAACTTAGTATTGGTTCTTCATTATTTATACTGTTAGTATCTTATATTTGAATTATTCTGTGTTGCAGGAAAAAGACAAGTCAGCATGGAAAGCTTACCTGGAAGAGGTAAAGAAATACAGGGAAAAGTCATGTACAGATGATGTAGACCGAGTGCGACCTCTTGTGAAGTGACATTAAATAATGATTATTGTATATAAAAATTATTTTGTAACTGATTTTTTTTTCATTTTCTGTTTACTATTATAGTACATATTATTCTTCTCAGCCTGTAATAAATAATATGTGTTTTTAAAATCTGCATGTTTTAATATTTTTTGGTTTATGTTATTGTGAAAATTAGTACTTGCAGAAATTTGTAAGAATAAAGTAACTACTCAAGCACTCAAAATTTTCTGCCCAATTTACGCAATTGTAAATTATGTAGTTTGACCTTAACAATCAAAAATTAGCAGGTTAGCAATACAGTTCAATGTAAGTAGTTGAATTTCCAAAGAAATAAACTGGTTTTGTGCAAACGTACTGTTCTTATGTTGTAGCTGTTTTATAGAAGAATCTATTTGACTTAAGTGAATTTTCAATCTTGGATATTATAATTCCAGCTTTCAGATTGCTTAATTCAATTCTTATTTGATATGACTTATTTTAGAACAGAAACCAAGCTGAAGAATTTGCGTGGGAAGCTAAAGCTACGGGGGGGGGGGTTAGATGGTAGGCTCCCATAAGTCATAAAACTTCAGTCTTTTTTTGATTACATTGGAAGTGACCCCTGCAAATTTTTGTTTTGACTTTGCATATATTTTTCTTTTTTTTCTTGCTTTTTCTAGCCTCCATGTTTTTATAAATAGGTGTTTCAGACAAAGTTCTGAAAATTTACTAACGGATCCTGACTAAAGTAATTTTTGTTCATGATGTTGTTGCTTCTCAGAACTTGTTACCAAGGCAGTCTCAAAATGATAAACTTATGAAACTCTACCTACTTCTCAAGTTGTATATCCAAAGCTTTAATTTTCTTGAATTTACGGAGGCCAGCGTTTGAAGCGTCCGCCCAGTCAAGCTAACGAAAAAAAGCGTAGTCTGATAAGGGTTATTGCGCGAGGCGACGTGGGTGTTGTCTTTTGTTAGATCTTTGCATTCCAAGCCCCAACCACAACAGACATTCCATGTTACGCATCTCGCGTGACACTCGCGCATTTATAGTTTTCTCACACTCATGCTCGTCAAAGAAAATCTCATACTTTTCCATTATCTTTATATTGTTTAATAATTTTCCTGAATCAACGAAATTAGAAGGAAACAAACGTTGATTTGTTTACACTTCAAATCACATGAAATGCAACCTCGCATGCCAGTCGTTCTAGGTACTTTTGCTGTGGTTTGGGGGCGGAACGCGGAAGTAGAGAGCCTGGCTTGCGAAGTTGACATGAAATGCTGACAAAGTGACAGCATGGATGAGAGCGCGGAAATGCTGTTTTTAGAGACTCTAAATTTCAAATTTTCCCGAAGGAGCATGCTCCCGGAACCCCCTAGCGGTCTCGAGCCTACGTGCATGGTCTCACTCATTTGAAGGTAAGGGCCTTGGAGTGTCTGCCACAATCACCGGGGTTCGAAACAGAAAAAAAAGATCTGGCCCCTTGAGGCACTTGTCTTGTAAAAGGATGGAGCATAACTTGTTTTAAAATGCCAAAAATTAAAAAAAAACTATGAATTCCTCTAGAAAGAAATAAAATGTCATTCTGTATCTCTCTGAGCGTCTGGGCAACCTGTGCTTGTTGATATGCCACGGTCAGCGGACTCCCCGTAAAGTGTTGACTATTATGGGGTGTTCGCGCCATAATATTTTCGATTCGGTTCGAGAAATTGAATTAAATACGCTTTCAAAAGATCTGCAAAAGAAAGGGAATATATTTTAGCAATTTCGCGTTTGTTTGTTAATTTTTGAGTTGCCGCCGCTGTTCCTGTTGCAGTTGTTGGAGCCGGCGGGTAAGCAATGGCGCCCACCAGGGCAGATACGAGAAGCCGACCTGTGAGAGGCAAAGGTGCTTCAAATGAGCTGAGTGAAAAACTGAGCAAAGATGAGTTGCTAAAGCGACTGAAGGTTTGTTGTGAAAGTCCACTTTAAAATAACCATTGGATTTAGATCCCATTTTATTTGTAGAAGTGTCAGCGGCTTCGGTCAATGACACTCCGCTCTTTTGCTGCAAGTTTAAACAAAAAAGAGATTGCCAAGTTTAATGACGCTAGAAATATCATTTAACTTACCCTATTGCTTTTATTTTTTATTAATCAGCTGCGTCAGGTATTACTTTCTCATTAGCAGTAAGCCTGTTTACAAGGAGAACCTGTCGATCTGTACGTCGTTCAATAAAATTTGCATTTTAGGAATTCTCCATTTGTTTATTTGTCGTTGATAGCTGACTCTGACAATTATTTTGTAATTCTAGTAATTTCTGAAAGCAAGTAGTTTTCAATGTTCCAGCAGTTATTAAATGAGTGTTGTATTAGAGCTTCAGTGCTTTCAATAAGCACCGACGTCCGACGAAGAGCGTCGGCTACTTCGATCAGAGACGTCGGCTACTTTTTCCCGAAATCGAAGTAATTAAAGAAAGATACTAGTATAATTGTAAAATTAAAAAAAACGTTGTTGGTGATAAGAAATCGTCCTTATTTTTATATACAATTTGATGCCCAGAATGCCGGAAATAGCGTTTCAGAGCTTCCAAATTTCAAATTTTTCTGGGGGAGACCCCCTATGAAAATGTGCCTTACGGCCCCAGGTTAATACCGTCGCCTACTCTACTCAAACTGGCTGCCTACTTCAAACTTTATTGAAACCCCTGGAGCTTTATGTTTGCGTAACTTCCAGTTACAGTTCGCATGAGCTGAAGTCTAATGTTTACTATTGATCAAATAATCTCTTAGACTCTGTTTACATGCAATAGAATTACTTTAATTTTGGGACAAGTTCATTCCATCCCCTTACAGTTATCTGTATCTGTTTACATGATACTTTAATTGTCATTTCACAGTAAGTTTCTTCCATTTTCCAATTCAAATTGCAAGGTTATCTATCTCCCATGGATTTTTTTAAATCTAAATTGTAAGCGAATTCTATTCTGAAAGGTAATTGACATAGCCTACATTCTTCTGCAAGAGTTGCATATTATTAAGAAATGGCTATCAAGATTGTACAACTCAAATGTGTTGCCACACATTTTTCTATATCTTTTTATATTATATATATATATATATTTTTTTCTATATCTCTTTATATTAGTTTTACTAAATTTATGGGAACTTTATTTAAGAATTTAAGAATATGACACTGAGACGAAATTTTGCTTCAATCTGAATGGAAATCTTAAAAAAGCGTAAAATTTTATTCATTTATCATTTTTTTTTTGGTTCTGTGTTGTGAATGGCACAAAGTCATGAAATATTGTATGTTTAAGTGATGAACATAGTACTGTACATTTTATATTTGCATGTACTCTAGCACAAACGTTTTTGCATTTTTTGGGTTAATTAACCCTTTCATCCCCAGGTAATTTATGAACGTGCAACTTCTCCTTACATGACTCAACAAAATATTATAACTCTTAATGAGAAACTTGGAATTGATCAAGTGGAATAAGTCATGGAAGTTGAAAAGCAAAATTCTCCCAAACTATTTCTATAGAAAGTATGGAACTCAGTTGGGAGAATTTGCCAACATGCCATTTGTCGTGTTTGGGGCTTAAAGGGTTAAGTTTCATCTACAACAAAAAATCAAAACATAGCATTTTCTGCAACTAGGTTTTGAATGACCTTTGCACTAATAGGTTTGTAGATTAAACAATTGCAAAGGAGAAGCATTGAAAAACAATATTCTCTTTTTAATCTATACAAAGATTATATATTCTATGCTTCTTTTGATGCTCTTAAATTCAGATTTCAAATTTTTCAGCTTGATCATTTGTCTTACAGACAATACTTCAAAAGTCAGCCATAAAAACCTCTAGGGATCAACTTTCAGCATGTTTGAACAAGTATGAACATTTGATAGAGCGTGCTTTTTCTTTGACATACTGAAAGGCCATAAAAAATTCTGGGATAATGTATAGATGCTTTTAAAAATATCTCTTTGGTACAGTTTTAAACATTTTAAGACAGAATAAAAAAAATATGGAAAAACGTGTCAAAGGATGCTCATTTGTGACAACAGCCCTTTCGATAAAAGCAGCTGATGCAGAAACGAAAGTGATGTTTTCCTTCTATATACAAAGTATTGCTGAAGCAATTATTCAAGAATACTTATGTTTAGATAAATTGCATCAAAATTTTCACATAAATAAAACATTTTTCTACATTAAAAACTATCATGACATTTGAATTTATGCCATTTAACCAACAATCTCAGCCCAAGGCATTCAAAACACGAAATGGTGACCTTTTTATCCCCAAGTTATTTTTCCTAAATGCAACTGTTTTGAGTTTATTATTGTACATTTCTTCTCAGTGTTTTCAAAACATCTTTGGGAAAACATTGTAGAAACCAAAACAAGGTTTTATAAGATAATTCGTTCACAAAAAATAAATTTTGGAATTAGATCATCAAAAAAATGTTGGGCAACCTTTCCTAATGAATTTGGCATTCATCAATTTTTGCTGTCTGATATGCAAATGAGGTAAAATAATTCCTGTTTACGATGTAATATTCATTCTGCGGGTTTGTAGATAGTTAGGCAGTGACAGAGTTAAGTTTAAAACGAGGATGCCAATAACTTAATAATTATTTACTACGTGGTTAAAAAAAATTCTCAATAAAATACCAACTACCGCGAGGAAATTTCGAGATCATTTCGCACTTCGTTATACAACCGTTTCTAAATTTTCATGCAAATCTTAGTCGCGTCCTAGTTAGGCATATCACTGTCCAAATAATTCTTTGAAGCGGACAATATCTTTTTGAGATCTTTTGTAAACAGTATTGCATTTTTAGTTGTGTTTTGCAACTCGTCAATCAAATATGGGAATGTGAAAGCTACTGTATCAGGACCCAACTGCAAAGGAAATCGAATCATCGGAAAATTGCCCCATACTGTAGGCTATTAGGTTATTTGCGGTTGTATTTTGAATTTTACCGTTAAAGATACGCAATCCATATATTGAACAAACAAAATATATTTCGGTCCGTGCGAATTTGAGGTATGGACTCACTACAGTTCGTGGCATGGAAAGCAGTGCCACAAAATAACTCGCCAACGGCACAATGAAGTTACAGTACCAATTTTATATTTAACGGAATTAAATCATGCCTCGAGTAACTTCTTGAAATATTTTGCAGCCAAAACACTGTGTGAAATTCCAACAATGACAGCCTCACCAAGATCAAACTAACCGCAAAGATTACTGTACAGAGTTTTTGTAAATGACAAATGAAACAGGATAATTCTCTTTTCAAATTAGGAATAAAACGCGTATTGTATCAGGTACAGCTAACAAAAACCTGCAATTATTCTAATAAAATCTTTTGGCACCTACTCATTTGCATTGAATGGACTTTTCACTCACCCTGTGGAGTGGGCAAAGGGTTTTTCTCTTCGGTTTCCACATGCTTGAGTTTGCCTTTCTGGAAAACCTCGACCTCTGAGAAAGGCGCCGTTCGTTTCTCATCGTCGATAGCTTTTAAGGTAAAAATAAGCAAAAACATATCAATATAAGCTTCCGATATATAACTGTGGTTCGATATAATAACAGCTTTACCTCGAACAATATGTGCCAACATTAAAATTTAAGAGAAAATGAAAACGCCAAGCTACTTTTGAGTTAATTTGTAAGGCAAATCAGCGGAAAGTCCAGCTGTGTGGGGAATAAAATTGGTACCCTTGAATGAATCATAAACATATATGAAATCTACAAATATGGGTCACGTTTTAGAGGTTTTTGTTCTGAAATAGATTTCGTGCATCTTCAATTCAGTTAGATAAAATTACCGTACGTGTCTGCTCCAAAACTCCGATATACTGCCAAGATAGATCACTTGAATACACACCAATGGAAAGTTACTCAGCTATTTCAAAAAGAAAAAAAGCAGACACGGCCTTAACCGCTCAAATAAATACACGCTCCTTCATTCCGTTTAATTAATTAAGGATTTATTGCCAGCTTGCGATTCAACTAATTTTAAAAAATTACACTTCGACGTGAACATCCTGTTGAAATTGACTCACAAAATGTTGCTCATATGGATCTCGCACAACGTCAAAGCTCAATAATTTTACATAATATATACTTACTCGCTTTGGTCGGCAATGGATTCTTTTCAGAAGTTTGCACATGCTTCAATTTGGAGTGATCAAATTCACTCACTTCAGAAACATTAGCTTTAGGGTCAGCCATATTACTTGACTTCAGACACGAAAATTTCTCAACAGCGAACGAACAGCACTAATCAAGACTCTTCCTGCATGAGAAACTCACACGACTTATTGCAGAATAATTCATTCCCGCCCCCCCCTTTGGATCTCCTTATTTGGTGTTGAGTTCCTCTAAATAGACATAAAAGGAAAACAACCGGATATGGCCAGATTGTTGCTCACAGGTCTATGAAATTTATATAGTCTGACGTCATAGTATGCAGATTTCGAAAGTTGTAAACAAACTCATGATTTATTTAACAAGACGTGAGCTGGTAAAATTCTAAAATAAAAACGAGCTTTCGACTTTCAGACTACAGTTTTTAACAAGGTTAATAGAATTTTATTTTTATAACGGGGAATTGTGTCTAATCCTGGATCAAGCATTCTCTCTAAAACTTTAATATCAAGTCAACGTATTGAATCGTTTTTCTTTAGCACGAATGACAAATATACTTAGTTCCTGACACATTATTTTAAAATCAATAGGGGTTACGTATCAAAACCTAGATTGAACGTACAAAGCCGAAATACTTAATTTTTTGTAAAAAAAAAATAACACTTTATCTTGCCCTTGGTTGCATCCAGTAGGCAGTAAAAACAAACCTCAATTTTCAAAAACAAACAAACAAATATTTAGTGCCTTTTAAATCTAGCTCACAAACTCTACTAAAATTTCTCGGGAAATATCTTTACTGGCGAAACACCTGCCTTAAAAAATGTCTGGTTAGCAGTTAATGCAGTTTGGCATGCAAATACAAACTGGGTTGCCGTTAATAAGCTCATTAGGGTCAGAAGATAACAAAAGGTTTTATACATTCAAGTTGTGTTACGTGCCAATTCAGTTGATATGGTTGCGCGTATTTTCGCATCTATTTCAGGAGCTTACGCAAAATTGACATAAACAAATTTCGTATCTGATATCACCACAACAAATATTACTGTCTCTAAAAACTATTCACGTTTTGAAATACTCTCAAAATATCTTCTTTTGATGTGTTTTTTGCTCAATTTAACTGCTAGTTTTTTTACTTTTTAAGACTTTTCCGTAAAGCTATTTCTTGTATTTTTCTTTTAACAATTTTTTTTTCTTCGACTCGTCGTTTCCCCTTCGTTATGGACATACGGAACTTGAGTCTTGAATTTAAAATTTTGTATCAAAGCTTTGTTTTCAACCTTACTTGGTATTATTACCCGCGTTATGTCCCTGCGGAATTTTGCGGTCCAACTTATGTTGATGTATTGCCAAAATAATAATTACCATAAAAAGCTTTAAAAGGTTTTCCGCTGGCGAATTTCAGAATAGGAAGAGGATGGCTGCTATTAAATAAGTTACTCCTTTTTGATAGTGTTGACACAAGTGGATAGCTTGAACCTTAAGTTTTAATTTTCCAGGTACTTTTGATAGAAAACTTGAAAAAAAAACTAAAAAGAAAGTGAGAGGTTTTATACCACGTTGAAAACATGAAAATATTAAAATGAAGGTGCTGAATAAATTTGGAATTATTTAAAATATTTATGATATATATATATATAATGTTGTTCAATCTGCAGACACGTGTTTCGCTGTTCTACAGCTCATCAGTGCAGCTTGGAACGATCTGAATAGTAATACTGGTTATACTTATACCCATTTAATAGCCTTAGGCTGTGGCATGTGGGATGACACCGGCAATATGTTCAGATAGTTTTGAAGTAAGCATGGGCCCAGAGGACTGAAACTATCACAAGGGTAGTGAGTGTTGCATCATCACTAATAGGCAACCATGGCACTTCCTAGAGTGCTCAACAACACCGAGATGAAGGAGCGTACATATTGTTCAATCTGCAGACACGTGTTTCGCTGTTCTACAGCTCATCGGTGCAGCGTGGATCAATCTGAATAGTAATTACTGTTTATATTTATACCCAGGTGATAGCTTAAGGCCGTCGCATGTGGGATGACACCTGCAATACATTCAGATAGTTTGAAGTGCGCATGGACCCAGAGTGCTCAAACTATCACAAGGGTAGTGAGTGTTGCATCATCACTAATAGGTAACCATGGCACTTCATAGAGTGCTCAACAACACCGAGATGAAGGAGCGTATATTATATATGTATATATATAATGTATAATTTAACTTGGCCTCCGGTTGTCAGGTAGAGCATAACTGAGTTTTATTTGATTATCTTCAGATGAGCTACTGTCAGATCATTTTGGATAAAAAAAATAAATAATCAAGAAAATGAACTGACTACAAACCCAGTTGATTCCTCTTTTCTTTCAGAAAACATGTACCAACAAAAACATTGTGGTAGCTATTCAAGGTAGCTATAAAGGGTAAATCTAATACAAATCAAAATATTGCCAAACATGCTTAAATTAATAATAATTAAGAATTTTTTTTAAATTAATAATATTTAAGAACTTTTTAAAAAACGTTTGGAAATGTTTTGATAGAGATTTTCCTCTGTCAAAGGTAAAAAACAATTTCTGTTGCATATTTGGGAAGTATTTGAATTAATTCTAACAGGGCAAGGGACGCTGCAAAAAATGAATTATGGCTTTCTTGTTAAAAAATTTTCTAGTTGCAGGCAAATAGGTAACATTAAATTTCGAACATTTGGCATCTAAAGATTACGTTTTATATAAAACACAAAAATTCCTTAAAAGATGTTCAAGCGCTTTGAACATAGGACATGAGCACTATATAAATACCTATTATTATTATCAATCAGTTCTTGCAACTGTAATAGCATCAACCAAAAATTTTTATTTTTTCAATATCTATAACAATGGCATCAGAATTTCACCAATCTTAAATTAACAATATTAATTAAAATCAACTAGTGTTCATTAAGTTTTTCAAAAAAGGAGCAAAATTACAGAGGGAAATGATCGAGGATATCATAAACTACATTAGTTTGAAAACCAAAAGGATGTTTGTTAATATTAGTTCAAAATTTCCAAATGAAGCAAATAATTCAGTGTCTATAATATATATTTTTCACATAAAATGATAGTAAGACATATTTTTTTTTGTTAATAGCCTCAAAAAATTGTTCTTAAATGCACTGCACAACAAAAATGTTCTTAAATGCATTACACAATGTTTTCATCCTTAATCCACTTTTCATTATTTTTATTTAAATCAAATCATCTCAAATCATATTTTTTTTACAATACTCACTCATAATATTATCTATTTAGTTTATAATTACAATAAACAAGTTTACATTTGCAAGAAGTACATACTTACAGTGTTACTGATTAACATCTTAATTATGACAATCCCAGTTAAAAGTTACCCTAATCAGTGTGATAGCAGAGTGAGAGGGGGGGGGACTCTTTAATAGTGTGATATCCTTTTTGTGGGGGTTGTTTGAAATGTGTAACACAAAGTGACAGGGGGGTGCAGGGTCCTAGAAATGTGCCCAAAAAGTGTGACGTCCTGTATGAATGGCCCCTATCTTAAAAAAACTTCAGCAAAAGAGAGACATCACACAAACAAAATGGTGCAGCCCATGATTTTCAAACAGCAAAGTAGACCAGAAAACGATCTGAAACCAGAAAAGACAAACTCAAATCAAAGTACTATTTTTTGACACAAAATTTTCATAACAGGCAGGGTTCCCTTTAAGGAATAGATTGATCAATCTGTTGCATGATATCCTAGTTAAAACAAAATATATATGAGAAAAACACACACAGTTTTTTTTTTATATAGCTGCATTTCTCAGTAAAACACAATCAAAATCTGTAATGCTTTAACATAAACATCAAAACTATATATATTATAAAAAAATATATAATTTCTGATAAAACAATTTTTTCATCATTTAAATATTTTCCACACTACATTTTATCTAATGTACTTTTAATAGCTTTCCTGAACTCATCTGTATGCTTCAGTGTA
>JAOEHV020176984.1:0-13634 GCA_025447995.2 Isaurus tuberculatus | reverse complement strand
TACTACTATTACTACTACTACTACTACTACTATTACTACTACTACTACTACTACTACTACTACTACTACTACTACTACTATACTGCAACTATTACTATAACTATTGCTACTAAAAATTCTTTATACAAAAAGGGTTTCTAAAACGCTTATTTATATTTTAAGTCAGGTCAGTTCATATCGAACTAATTGAACGTATCTGATCTTTTTACAAAATATTTTGAAGATTCTTACAAAACCATTAAAAAGGATTAATTTGTGCAACCAAGTAAAGAACAAAATAATAGTGGTAACTTGAAAGCATACATACCCTTGTAGGTGCATTTTTTACAATCTTTTACCAGTTTCCGATAGCAACCTATAAGTTTGGAATAGTAAAATTAAGTTTTATTTAGAAAATTACGTTGGGTATAGTTATGGAGGTTTAAACTAAGATCACAAAGTAACTTCCACGATTTGCTGCTCAACTTCTTTTCCTGATGTTCATTACTTCAGCAGATTTGCAAACCTGTTTGTAAAAATTAAAATACAAAACAAAAAAAAACATTCCGGTAGCTCTACTATCTGATACTATAATGTTATTCGCTTATATCTCATCCTAGTAACCGCTTCAGAGGTATCGTTTAAATACTTTAAACATCTGTCACAAACTACAGTTACTGTCATAGTCGTTAAAATGCCGCAAGTAAATTGTAATCCGTGCTGTGTTTTGTAACGAATCATGACGAACTGAAGTAAACGTCAATACGTTACTGAGAGAATTCGAAACATTGATAGTGATTTAGATTTTTTAGTTATATAAAATTCTAAATTCATATTGTACACTTGAACTTTTTGCTCTATGAAGTTTCGAACTCGAAGATAGGGTTACTCTGAGATTTGTTTGATCGTTTTAGCGGTAGCACGCTCTCAAGGTTTCTTTTGCTGAAAGAAAATGGCATACTAGTCCAAACAATCGGTTTTTTATATCTAAACAATAAAACAGTAATAATAAAAAGAAATTTAAAAGTATAGAGTTACCATTGCCGTAGCCCCCGCCGTAGCCTCCTTTGCCACCATAACCTCCTTTGCCGCCATAGCGTCCTTTGCCGCCATAGCGTCCTTTGCCGCCATAGCCTCCTTTGCTGCCGTAGCCTCCTTTGCCTCCGTAGCCTCCTATGCCGCCGTAGCCTCCTTTGCCTCCATAGCCTCCTTTGCCGCCATAGCTACCTTTGCCTCCGTAGCCTCCTATGCCACCGTAGCCCTTGCTGCCGTAGCTTCCTTTGCCTCCGTAGCCTCCTATGCCACCATAGCCCTTGCTGCCGTAGCTTCCTTTGCTGCCGTAGCTTCCTTTGCCTCCGTAGCCTCCTATGCCACCATAGCCCTTGCTTCCGTAGCTTCCTTTGCTGCCGTAGCCTCCTTTGCCTCCGTAGCGTCCTTTGCTGCCGTAGCGTACTTTGCTGCCGTAATCTCCTTTCCTTCTGTAACCCACGCGTTTTGCGTCCTCTGTAAAATTTTTAATCAGGAGCAACATACAACAAAAAATATGAATTAGTTTTAAAAAATTCGTTACTTTTACATGCATTTTTAGGCCAAATTCTGAAACCCTTCCTCCTTGGCAGTTATTAATTCAGGAATCTGTTAAAAAATACCTACACCAACTCGAATCACTAGTGGACTATTAAAAATCTTAAATTCTGATGGGCTACTTTATTAGGGGTCTATTTTCAATTAGTTTCACTCTACTATAGTGGACTATTACAAATCCTAAATTTTGATGGGCTATTTTATTAGGGGTCTATTTTAAATTAGTTTTACTTTACTAGTGGACTATTACAAATCCTAAATTCTGGTGGGCTACTTTATTAGGGGTCTATTTTCAATTAGTTTCACTTTACTAGTGGACTATTACAAGTCCTAAACTTTGATGGGCTACTTTATTAGGGGTCTATTTTCAATTAGTTTCACTTTACTAGTGGACTATTACAAATCCTAAATTCTGATGGGCTACTTTATTAGGGGTCTATTTTAAATTAGTTTTACTTTACTAGTGGACTATTAAAAATCCTAAATTCTGATGGGCTACTTTATTAGGGATCTATTTTCAATTAGTTTCACTTTACTAGTGGACTATTACAAATCCTAAATTCTGATGGGCTACTTTGTTAGGGGTCTATTTTTAATTAGTTTCACTTTACTAGTGGACTATTACAAATCCTACATTCACATGGGCTAATCTATTAGGGGTCTATTTTCAATTAGTTTCACTCTGCTAGTGGACTATTACAAATCATGAATTCTGATGGGCTACTTTATTAGGGGTCTATTTTAAATTAGTTTTACGTTACTAGTGGACTATTACAAATCATGAATTCTGATGGTTTACTCTATTAGGGGTTTAGTTTTTATTAGTTTCACTCTAATAGTAGATTAATACGAATCCTGCATTCAGATTGGCTACTCTATTAGAGGTCTACTTTCAAAAGTTCCCAAGTAGTATAAGTGCATTGCCTTCACAAATAAAGAGATGTTCAATAAGTATTTCTTGAATTTATCAATGACATTTTTCTGATTAGTTGAGTAATTGTTAAACAATTAAACGTCTTTGCCTTTGGAATCATGTTAACAGCACATTTGACCTTCATCCTTAGGTGCTATTTACGAGTAGCCCATTTGTACTCGTGGTTTAGTTTCTAAACAATTATATCAATCAAAAAGCTAACTCTGATTACCACACCGAATATCAAATTTGCGAAGTTCTTGGACTACTCAATACACATAAAAAATACAATCATTTTATCCACCACTTCCTTATTCCCTTCCTGGCCCTCTCCCTGGTCTATTGTTTTTTATCTTTTTTTATCAGTACGGGCCGAGACTTGGGAACGTATGTTCTCGCGTTAAAATAGAAATCGCTCAAAGAAATCTTAAAATTATATCCAAAGTGCAACATAAATAGTTCAACATATACTTACCGGCTTCAGTCAATTCGGGTGTTTCCTCGTCTACAATGTAAAAACATACACGAAATTAATTGCTGAGGATAAACAGAAAAAAAGAAAAAAAAAGAAAGAAAGATTGGCACAACCACATAATCATTGTTTCTGGTAAATTATAATTATAGGAACATTCGATATAAAGGAAAAGAGACAAAAACAAAATTCATTAAAGGAAGAAGAAAAACCAAAAACAAAAACAAAAACAAAAGAAAGAAAGCCACAAAATAAAATTACATGAAATATGCCAAATATCATAACGTGACGCGAGTTCACTTGACGTGAAGTGTTGTGACATGAGATTACCTGGCGTGACAAGTACACTCATCCAAAAATGTCGAATCACTGACCAAGACGCAATATTTTACCTTAGGATGTCTTTTACATTTTATCAATGAGAGTTCTTATTTATGTTGTTATGACTAAAGAAAATACATCAAAATTTAATCAAAGGTGAGTAGTAGCAAATGAAGAAAGAGGTTGAACTTCTAAAACTAGTTCTGTCACAATAATCCAGGTATTTGCTCGTTACTCTTGATTTTACAACTTCTAAATAGTTTTCTTAAGCTGAGTTCAATCAACGAGTAGGTACAATGCCTAATTCGGACAACTCAAAGCTAAGATTTATTTGACCATTGTCGGCGTAAGTTAATTAATTTGATGAAAAGCCAACGCTTGAAACTTTGTAAGCTACTGTAATTAAACTGCTTTTCTGGCGATGATCATATAATTTAACCTTTCGATGTCTAATATGTGCTTTAATTTATTTTTTCTTCTTGAAGTAGTATTTGTTAAAAGCAGGAAATTGAGCAAAAAGTCAGCTGCAAGACAAAATTCATTATAGTCCGAGTATTGAGGCCGAGAAACGAGTTGTTTGAAACCTCCGGTATGGACTGTCAATTAAAAACCATTTTCAATCAAATTCTATAGGTAAATGTTGTTTTTGCTGCAAATTCAGAAATACGTTTTAACACAAAAGATAAAGACTGAGGAAAATCATTTTCAAACTTAAAACCGTAATACATATATATATATATATATATATATATATATATAAATAGGTAAAATCCTCGTTCCTGTTTTTACTTCCGACAGATCTGTTTCGTGGGATTGATGTTACTCCCACTCGTCAGGGAAGGACTTTACACTTGTAAAGTCCTTCCCTGACGAGTGGGAGTAACACCAATACAAGTGGCATTTTTTATTCAACAGTTCTTGAGATTTTATATTGCTTCCTGTTTTATGCGGTAGGATCCTGAAAGATCTATTTGACGCACTAAAGAGAAAACCAGGAGTAAACTACTTTTCAATCAATAGTTTCAAATTTGATTTAATATTCTAGATTTTACGAAAACGATTTAAAGCGAAAAAGAAAAAAATGACATTAGCTATTTATGTCATGATGATGTTACGGTAATTCCAAAAATGGATCGGTTTGTTTATTGCTGTTATAGCAATAAATTTTGAAGACTTTTTTTAAAAAAAGAAGTTACCAATAATGTTTGAAGAGTTTTTTGGAAAACAAACGTGATAAAATACCGAGGAAATACTACTAAGAGTTTCCCTTACCGCTTAGTGTTTCATCACTGTTCGCCTCACCAGTTGCCTCATCAACCTTCGCTTCTGTTAAAACAAACATGAAACAATAATTTAGTTTCGTAAAGGTGCATATAAAATAAAAAATCAAGAAAGTTGTTTTCCACCTTTGGAGTTCTCTAACTGCTCAGTGGCGATAGAAAAACATGCCAGCAGGAGACCAAGAAGAACCAGTAACTGAAACTTCATCTTGTCTCCCTAACTTTTTCAATCTGCTCAGGTTAGAAGACTTCTGAAACTGTTGGAAAATGTTCACCACCGCCTCAATTTATACAATTCCACTACAATGGAAGATGAAGCGATGACGCCGAGAGTCAAGAGCCTCAATTGATTCTTGAGAATATACTTAAGTTACTCAACAAAACTTTGCATTTTTTATACACATACTAAAAGTACTTAAGTTTTCTCCTAGTAGGCAAAACAGCCTAAAAATAAATATTTGTCAAAATATTTTCCCTTCTTAAATTGTGTTGTAAGAAAATAATATAATTTTAATTTTAGTAATCAATTTCATCTAGATCTTCAATAATTGATTTATTGGACGAGTTGTGAAAAATTCTTACATGTCTTAATGGTTCAAACTTCAACTATATTTCCTGGGTTTATGTATAAATAGAATGAAAAAACTCTCAAGTGCACAAAGCGTTAGTCAATAGGATTATACAATATTATATAGCATATATATATATATCATGTTTGTTAATAAATACTTTGAGATAAGCCACTCACGTGGTGAACCATAAACTAAATTTATCATTTCTTATTTTTTTCAACTGCTTGTTTTTCAGAAAATTCTAATTTTTATTTTCACTTATAAATATTAAATTTTGGTACTTGGAATTTCTTTCCTTTAGTTTCAATAAATGGTTCCGTTTTGTCTAAGATGACCTTGTTATATTAGACGGTGAACTTTATATTCTATATACTGTTATTCCTACATATGTTTGTGCATTGTTTTTGTTAGAGAATTTTCTAACTTGTCAAGCGTTGCAAACATTTAAAAGATGAAATGTATCGCAATACTTTGACCTTGTTGCAAATTCACTGTCAAGCTGTACAGCGGCTTAAGAAGTATCGGTTATCAAACAAGTAGTATGAGTTTCTATATAGACTTTTTACCCATGTAAAATACTTCAAGACGATTTTGATTCTCTAGTGATTTTTTTTAAACCCTATTGAAAACTTCTAGAGATTATAAAGAAATGTTCTTGGGTACTTGTTTTGGTTTAAAAATCCTCTAAAGATTTTTAGATGACCTCTCTAAACTGATATACATTTTGTCATACTTAGTACGATGAGTTGTGCAAAAAACTTCGTATATCATAAACAAAGTTTTTAGATTTATGGAGTTTGATCACTTGTTTATTTTTTGTGTGATAGCACGTGTAAGAAACAAAGTGCGAGTAACGTGAACAGATGAAGTTCTGCGAACCCTGCATTTTGTCTGGAGACTGTCTTCGCTACTGTAGAGGTATTTTAGCGAAAAACACATTTTTTTGTAAAAGAAAAATGTTTTCAACTTATCATCGCCAACTTTGTTACTGCCATTTTTAACTAGTTGAAAGATTCTAAATAATTTGTCTCTTTGCTTTACGGACTCAAAGTAAATATCCCACCCTAGCTTCTGCCCTATTGGCTTTTGGACTTCGTATAGTTCAAGTCAGTGCCTGAACGTTTAATTGCGCATGTATCTGCAACACAACTGAAACTAATACTTAAAATTTGGCAATGTAAGAAAAATAGTGAAGTTTATTGAACTCTGTAAATGATAAAAATCATTCATCCTACAACTGGAAAAAACTGTAATGCTTAATAAAGCAATAAAATGGAACCCATACAAACTAATTTTTTTTCTCCATATCGACCAGTTCCATCTGTTTTTACAAAACATTCTTAGGGCGTAACGTACAAAAAGTACAAAAAAAGGTGAAGAAAAAATCAGCATAGATCTAAAAAAATATCTAGATAAAAAAACAATTCTGAAGAAATTAAAAGTACTAGGAACTTAAATGATCAAGTTTTGAATTATTTAAAAAATGGTTATATTAAAAACAATTTGCTTTTACGTACGCCACTCGTTTCTGCATGAGAGCACGGATGACTTAGCAAATTCCCTTAGTTTTACATATTGACCGCTAGCCAACTGACATACTTCAGATACTTATGCTTTTCTTTGATCTTTTGTGAGCAAGCAGCAGTTTAAAGTGTTTTTGTGATCTTGTCATCAATATTATGAAAAGAGGCGGTCAAAGAACTTTCTTCCACTCATGCTGGCAATATCTGTGATAGTTGTAAGAATCATCAAATGTTTTAGTGCAGTCAGTTTCATATGAGGTGAAACTGGGTGTGTTATCAAAAATTATAGCTAGATTTGTGTTTAGATAAGATACATTAGGCTAAGCCAATACGTTTTTTTACAGTTTTTTCCATATTTTGTCACGGTTACAATATTTTTATTAATATAGACTTTAAAAGCCAGGAACAAAAGGAAACCTAAAGCCCAAGTGTCCTTGGAACTTAACTTCCAACTTTTAACTTTGTTTTGTTAAAGACAGTTTTTAGTTCTGATTATCTTAAATGGTCTTTAAACTTTTTTCAAAAAGTTTGATTTTATAGTGCGTATTGCACAGTTTTTGAAAAAGGAAATAGGGTAAAATTGGTTCATTGAATTTAATAAAATAATTACCATTTAAACATAGATTAGATCACATTTTTTATTATCTGTAAATAAGATTAAATTGATTTCTGAGCGTTTAAGTTTTATAAAAGTATAATTGTTTCATTCGTATTTTTGTTTGCTGAAAGAAATAATGAGAAAAAGAACGCCCCCATAATTGAAAATTAAACATTTTCACAAAAAACTGATAAATCAAAACGCCTTTTAAGAAGTCTTCTGCTAGAAGTGGTTTGTTTATGACGTCAAAACCACAGAATTTACTTTTTGTGATGATAGGTTAGCATGCTTCTTGTTACATGACTCTTCTTCAGAAATGTTGCTCGTTATAGTTACTGAAATCTCTTAAAACATACTTTGTTAGTAAAAACCGTTTGACGAATTAAATAAGGACCAAAATATCCGGAATTTTCAAACATCTTTGAACTGACAATATTCGATTCATTGACAGTTCTATCGAATCTTACGGTTGCTATACATGCAGGAAATGACATGCATTTAAAGTTTTTAAACTAATATTGAAGATAATGACTGTTTTAACCCCATAAATTGCAACGCATAATTCAACCAGCAGAAAACAAAATAATTAGATCAATAGGCTCAATATATAGTTGTTTTTTGCTTATCTGCAAGTAAACAATTAACAAAAATTAGATACTTCCAAATAGTTCAAATTAAATTATTATTTAAATATTTTATTAAAAACATAATGACTTTAGAATTCTCCGGCCATGATTTGTCCTTGGTCAGTTTTTATTGGCTTCTTGGCTCTTATTAATTTATCCTTGACATTCCTATATCGCCTGTCTGTTCTTAAAAGTGAGTAAGGTGTAATACTTTATATACCGAATGCGGTGTTTTGTCAATATATAATGTTTGATCTTATGTTCCAACTATTTTGGAGTTTAACTCAATATATACACCTAGACGTATTGCAATCTAAATCATCACTATCAACTATAAAATAAGTTTATAACTGATTCAAAAAGAATAACATCGCAAATACATACAAACAAAACTAAATACTAAATAGTTATTCTTGTGTGGGTCTAATTGATACGATCTCGGAGACGTCTTGGCTTGGCTTGAAACGCTATTTCTTCATACTCCTAACTTCGAAGATTATAAACTTCTCCACCATGAATGTGATAAAATGGGATGCTGCGTCAGTGTTTCTTTAGAAACAGTTTGATAAATTGAATATTCTTCGGAGTGACACTTCACTCCGACAAAGGACTACAGTCCGCAAACGTCCGTTTTTCTTATTCTTCCACGGTGTACAACTTAATAATTTACCACACTGTTTCTGCACCACGTGTTACGTGTGGCGCTCCCAATACTAAGGGACCGACCATCTTTAAAGTACTTGCAGCTACTAAAAAGACTCAGTTTCAACTAAAAAGTCTGAGTTTAGTGTTTTGCAAGCAGCCGTTTTAAAATCAGCTATGGAGCTTGTCAATCAGAAACACTCGATGAGAGATGAATATTAGACTCCAGAGAAAATGATAACTCAAAGTGTGTTTTTAGTACAATCAATAAACAGTTAAATGAATAGATAAATAAATATAACATTTATTGCATTTGATAAAACACATGTCAAACGTCACAGTTCAATTAATAAAAAAAAATAAAATATAAAATGGATTTAAAAGCCTACGAACGACATTTCAGTTGAAGTTGAACTTAACTTTTTAAGTAAATAAACAAACGTTGGAAAAGATTCTGCTTTCTTTGTTTTGTTTTGTTTTTTTTTTAATTTTTTTTTAAGAAATAAAACAATGTTGCTTGTGATAACTTTTTCTAGAAGTCTTATTTTCTTTATTGATAAGTATCAAAAGAAACACTTTATTTTTAAAGATTGACCTCCAGTAGTTTTCTGAATATGCAACAAAACCGATGACTCATGCGTATTATGAAGTATGAATTCACAATAAGGTATACAAGCAGAACACACCAGAGCTATATACATTGCTGGCTAAAGCATTTTGTTTATATAAAATAAAAATGATAAATATATGAGAAATACTTCAGTGATAAGTAACTTATACCACGCTTTATACTTATTTCATATTGTATAATAACCGGCACCCCTTTATAGTGCGATCTCTTGTTTGTCGAGAGCCTCTTAAACAATGGTCGTGGTATTGGTGACGTCAAACAACCACACAATCTCGCGTTTTCCTTCAAGCCTTTGGTCGGCTTTCAAGAGTTGTTTAGTTTTATTCTATTAAAATAATTATAATAATAATAATAATAATAATAATAATAATAATTTTGATCGATTTCGTGTCATAAAGTAGGACTAAAAACCGACAAGAATATTTAACAAGTTTAAAAGAAACAACCAATTTCCGACAACGTGGTGAGTGGTCGACTTTTTTCGAGACCAGCATTGAGAAAGATTCCATTTGAGACATTGTTTCTACTGTTAAAAAAAGCTGTTGAACAGAATGCTGTTAGCCAGGTAAGCGACAATACACTGACGACTGAGAAACTCAAAATTGATGGAATTTAAAAGAAAATAAGGCTTGTAATTTGATGCTCTTGTCCAAGCTTTTGCAATTGGCTGCTGCAAAGTGAATATTAAATTTTCCATAGTTTGTTTTGACTGGATCAAAATTGTATAAGGATATAGATTTAGCAAACCTAATATTGTAGTTGCGATTAGAGGCTACATTACTTAAATGAACTTGGAAGCATAATGACCAACTTCATTGTCACCCATTTGGCCGAGTTTGAAAAATTAAAGAAAAAACACTTTTGGATATTGTTTAGTTCTTTCACGTCATTATGATCATCGTTTATCTGCTTCTTGACCATATAAAAGCAAGCATAATTTAACGGTTAATATAAAACATGAAATAAGTAAGTACCAACTGTGGTGTAAGTTACTTATACTGCCAAGTATTTCTCATGTATTCCCATCTTTACTTTAAGAAGACAAACACTTAAGCCACTGCTGTATATAGATTTTGTTTGTTTTGTCTATATTAACTTCATATGGATTCTATATTATTCGCATTCGTCCATCAGTTGTGAAAAATACGCTACGGCCTCGTGCGAATACGTTATTGAGTGTAACATTGGGAATGTTGTAGGAACCAATCATCATTTTATTTGTGTTATGAGTTTCAAAAAAAAATCTTAATTTAAAAAAATCTTAAAAATACGACAAGTGTTTGCGTTGGTTGAAAACTTCAGTCTGCGATAATGGTCATTTGTTTCTTTTTTTCAGTTGAAAATCATGCATAACAATATCGAAATCTTATATTTTTGTTGTCGAAATGTCTGAAAATATTTATTAATTTAAAATTGTTTTAGTTTACAAATAAAAGCAACTTTTTTTCTAGGCATAAAATAAGTATTACTGGCGGACATCTTCTGCTCCGGTTAAATACAACAACTTTATATTCCAAATAAGCTGGAATACTCATCACTATATTGATGAGTATGAATAAATATAAAATACTTTCAAGACTGACAAGCGATATAAGAGTGCCAAGGCTCGCTTAGTACAAGCAAATTAAGTTATCAGAACTTTAAGAACGTGTTGTTGCTAAACATATTTGAGTGTTTAGTCAATAATCTTCTTGCTTGCTTGTTGTTTACTTTATAACTTTTTTCGTCACTAGCAGATAAGCAAAAACAAATAATTATAGTGATATTGTATAACCTGCAGTTATTATACTGTCAGGTTCTTCAAAGTGAAAAAGGAACAGGAGTTTCTGCGGTTAAAAATTTCATTAATTCTAATATTAGCTTTTAAGGTTTCAGAAATATTAATTCCAGTAGGAATGTGTTAACTTAAAGAGAGTTAAAGTGTGCTTAATATTACCTCCATACACAGTGCAGTTTCCAAAATGGCGAAAGTAAGACGTAAAAATATTAACAGTCGATATTGCTTTCAGTTTCAAGCCAAAATTGAATCATGTTTCAAAAGTTCTCTTTTAGAGGCTATGAAGAATGGTTCAAATGTTTTGAGAAATTTCAGTTGCTATGCTGGACGAACAACAATTAAGTCATTCCGCATGAATTGAAGCTGAAATTCCGCGACCTAATATTATTGAAAACAACTGAACTCTGTGGTTTTACACTAGCTTTAAAAACGAATAAGAAAATAAACCCTTCTAACAAAATGCTTTGTTAAGAGCTGTAATACTTTTTTCTTAAGAATATTTGGAAAGATAATAACAAATTTATTCTTTCTTTCATCATTAATGGTCAATGAATGATCATTAATGACTAAGCAATAGCATTGAAGCCTGGATTGTCGCCAATGTGTTCTTTGACCGCCCTCTATATTTTGGATGGGAAGTTCGTAAAACAATTCGAAACTTTTCTCACATTAGATCAAAGAAAAGTAAAATAATTTGTAAGTTAGCGAGTTCAAAAGCATTCAAATACACAAAAGTGGCAAAGGAAACAAACTGAAGGAAATTTGCTGAGTCAGCCATGCTATCACGTTGAGAATGAGCGGTATGAAAGTCCATTGTAAAATATAGCCTCTCAAACAACTCAATCATGACCCGCATAATGCATAGTATTTAATATATCCTCATTAATAATTTTATTTTTGTTTCCCCAGATAAATACTGTCCCTTTCTTTAGCCTTTTTTTCTCTTTTTTATTTTTTTCTTTAGAAAGTTCCTGGAGTTGTTTGTGTAAAAGCAGATAAACTTGGTAAACACGGAATAAAAACGTTAGCTAGACTGAGTTATTAACTTAGTGAAGTTTAGGCTGAGAATAAGAAATCTGACGTTTTGAGATTGAGTGCATGAGTCAGTTCCGTGAGAGCAACTGAACTGGAACGCCAACTTCCAACTCAAGTTATGACAATGTGTAAACATTTCAGCCTTTCAACTTTTCTCCTACGATGGACTATCGTCCGAAACGTCAGAAATCTCCCCCTGATTTTCACCACGGTGTCAAACTTTAAAAATATAGAACTAAACGCCACCTATGGCGTTAACTCGGGCTTTTTTAGATGAGCGTTGCTAAGTTTTTTCTACAGTTTGATCAGGACGAAGGGAAAGAGGGCGTAGAAACGGGCCTGATCGAGCCGACAACCCGTGACGCACAAGCCTGGGAACTAGAGTTAAGTAATAAATTATGAATCTATGTGCTGCTTACTTTCATAGGATTGTGAATAATACAATAACTTGATTTGATCTATATTTCAAGATATTTATTGTTACTTTCAAGTTATATTCTTATAAGTTACAAGTTTTATAAGTTACATTCAAGTTTTGTAATACATTTATGTTATTTGTGTGGAAACAACTCTGTACGACTTGTACTCCATGTAAACATCAAAGACAAGTTTTTAAAATTCCTTTGAAGTAATGGCTGCCGCATACTGTAATGTCCGAGGAAGAATTTTCAGCCCTTACTATCGATTTAACAGATGATTTGGATGATCTATAGATCTACTAGTTGATGATGAAGACCTCAAAGAAATAACAGCGGTTTGATCATATCACAAAACAAAAACTTGTGGAAATATGTACTCCATTGTTTGACCCAAGTGCGAACTACATTAAGAATGAATCCTGTGTTGCCCAAAAAGTGTTGGATTATGTTCAAGATTCAAGATGTGAACAAGATAAAGTTTGTTCAGTCGCGTTATAAAACTCCAAATTTGTATTAAAAACTTTAGGGTGCTCAAAATCTTTTTGTCTCACGTTTTCACACTCTAAGATTTTTCGTACACAAAGTTTATGGTATAAATGTTTCAAAAAACAATAAATAAACTTTTGGAAAACATTGGGTTTGAAACTGCAAGCCAAGCGCCTACAGTCGTTCAATAAAAATAGCTCTTCGAGAACACTTTTCGTAAGAAATCGAATGTGAATTTTCGAGTACGAAAACAGTAAATCCACATTATTTTAGTTTCTTATCCTTAATTAAACCTTAATAAATTATCTCAAATTAACCAAAATCTTTACAGACAAAGAAAAACCATATTACAAAGCAATAATTCTCCGTGCTTACCTCCTTCATCAAACTTCTTGCCGCCATTGTTGTTTTGAATTTGAATCACGTACCCAGTCTCCCCACCGCATCACGGATCGGCCAAAAGAAATATATGGCCGTTTCTACGCCCTCTTACCCTTCGCCCTGGTTTGATAGAGTTCAGTAATACCGTTCTCAATCGTTTTGCCTAGTTTTTGAACGTTCCATATTTACTTGAGCTAAAACAGTAATCCTATAGATTATATACACAAATATATGAAATATTTCTTTACAAGTATGGAACACAATAATAATATTAAGCAGCGAAAGAATGAGAATATTGAATAAGATAGTTAAGCTGATATATTTACTATTCAAACTGGTTTGTTGAGTTTCTTTGTCTTCATCCAATATGGCGATCTGCATGTTGTTCAAAGGTT
>JAOEHV020176887.1:0-27615 GCA_025447995.2 Isaurus tuberculatus | reverse complement strand
CCCTCTAAAGTGCTTGGAAACAATACGCCCCCCGGGGGCTTAAAGAGAAAATACGGTCTGGAGAACCAGGCTATAGATGTAAGATAATAAAACATAACACAAGAGCACTTAACTTTGTGTTTTTAATGAATATATAACAATAAATCTATTTTAGATTCCTACAGAACTACAACAGCGACTAAATTTACATCTTTTTATACAACATTAATTTGTAAGTCTAGATTTATCACACATGTATATCGATGAACTTGTATTAGTATCACAAACGGTAGTGGACAATTTCGAACCATGCATTCTGATTGCACCGCTGCTAGCTAGAGGCTTTAGCTTGATACATTTGAACTCTGTTAAATTTGAAGTCTGCTTTACGGTTCTTTTATTACGAATCTCATTTCCGTCTAACATGTGCCATCTTTGTTTGTAGTTCTATATGTAAAAACGAAATCACTCTTTCTCCCAGTCTACTTTGTAATCGGCTGGCTAGAAGTTAAGCACGTGAGGTCCCTGCTCTCGTAAAGGGTGTAGTCGAAGTTGGAACCGTAGTTTGGAAACCAGTTACTGTACCGAAAGAAACTACAAGCAAGACTTGAGTGCAGGGAGAGCAGAGCTTATTCCCCAAGGAAATAGAAATAAAGCCTTCGTTAAAACTCAAAAAATTATACCAAATGCAACGAAAGCCCACTTTGTTTGAAATTGCGCGGGGATTCTGAAACAACCAAGTTCGAAATAGCGAGGTGCGCATTCGTGTAGCACCCTATTAACGCAAAACCGTTTTCTTTCCAGACGCATCTTCAAGAAATGTTTGTTAACTTTATAATTTTTTATCCAACCACTTATTTCTGTGATACTATAACAAGAAGATCTTTCGGCCTGATGGGCTAGCTTAAAATTGGTCTCTTTCACCAGTTATTGACTTAGTGTTGAGAGAGATCAATATTACATTTTGCATCCACGTCTTTTACGTTAATCATTAGCAAAATGGAACTTGACAAATCTTCAACCAATTTGTTGAAAAACGATTTGTAATAAGATACTTTATATACAGAATTTAAGTTGATTTCTTGAGTGATTTATTAGTATTTTTCCTTAGAAAAAAGGAAATATATATTAGGTTCTTGTAGATTTCGTTCTAAAACTAAAACAAAGTGAACGTTTCCAAAAAAGGAATATGTCTAAAATTTAAATTACTATATTTAATGAACTAAGATTACTTAAAATCAAAACTAAAAACTCAAAGAACGCAAGTGCTTCAAACATAATAACTATACAGTCAGATCTAACCACCAAAGATTTTTTTATATATAAGCAGCTACTTATAATTACGGTCGAGGGCTTAAATTGGGTAGAACCTTAGGCGACTCGTCTAGCAATCTGAAGCTGGCTCAAATGAGTTCTTCAAAGAATTTTCAAAAATAAAATATACGAAAATATGTTATATAAATGTTATATTATAACAGAATAGTACTTATCATCTAAATATGTCCTTTATACGTTGAGTACAAACAGCAAACTTTTAAAAATGTTAAGAAACCAATTAAGCAATTTTAAGCAATTAGAGGAATGACCCTTAAAATAGAGTTGGTTATTTTAAAAAAAAGATTGAGCAAAAGGAAAATGAACTCTATGGCCTTAAAAACTCAACAGACATCAACTCATGACAGCCGTTTTCATTTACACAGTTGTGCAGTTTGTTTCCGACGTCACACTCGGGTTTTGTGGACGTCAATCAAACTTTGACTCGGATCTTGTCGCAGCTAACTGCTTAGTATCAAATCGGAAACACACTGCACGAGCAAATAAAAAGGGCTGTAAGAGAGTGTTAATTTTTCAAAATTATTCGTTTTCTTTCAAAAATCTCTGCGTTTTCTACATGCGCGAAACTGGGGAATCTTTAGCCATGTTATGCGCCTTTGTGGCGTGTAAGATAAACAAAAAGGTATCGTAACGAGACCATGCATGTTTTAGAGTTTGATAACAGCGTTAGCCATCATGGTGTTTGCTTAGAAGTTGTAACATTTGGAAACTGTAATTGAAGCAGCTATACTTAAACTGCTTATTATTAATATTATTATTATTATTATTATTATTACACGCTTATTGTGTATAAACTTAAAATCTGTTAAATTTCAGGGACGATTCTAAAAGCACTACAACACTATTTGGCAACTTAATCGCCCCATGTAACAGAATCCACAGAGATTCTGGATTCCGGATTCCGACCCTCTGGATTCCGGATTCCACTCTTTTGTATTACGGATTCCAAGATAAGCCTAAATTACTGGATTCCGAATTCTGAGGACTTTGGATTCAGGATTCCACAATTGTGGATTCTGGATTCCATTAATCAAATTTTGCTGGATTCCGGATTTAGGATTCTGTTATATGGGGCAAAACTTAAACATGGGTTTAATCAGACGTTTTCGTAGACATAAATGCTACATCCCAAGCACTTCATTACGGCCAAAGCGCAGTTCCAACTGCTTTAATTTCTGGAATTACTTGTTTCTTTACCTTGTTCCACGTCTTTTACTCATTTTTTCTTCAACGTCTCGAACGCCTGTTGTAAAAACCCAACATTTTACTTAATTCACAAAGACAGTGTTGTATCCCTGAGTTCACAGTGATGACGATGATGATAGTAATGAGGGCGGCGCTGATAGTGGTGATGGTGGCTGTGATAGTGGTGGTGATGATAGTGATTGTGATGATGTTACTGATTATGGTGACTGCTGTGGTGATGATGTGAAGATCAAGTTAGCAAGAATGATGATGGCAATAAAAACCAATAAAATACAATAATGATGTGGATGAGGTTCGTGGATGACTATGACAGATGTTGGTTGCAATGACTGTGGTGATTAAGATAATCATTATGGTGATTTTTGATGAGAATACTAAAGATGATGGTGAGTTAATGTAGTTAATGATCAGAATAAGGTATTGACATAGACAAAACACTTAAGTACAACAATGATAATGACAATGGTGATGACGATGAATAAAGTGAAGTGAAGAGGATCATAATGACGACGATAATACCGGTTGTGAATATTGATGACATCAATAAGGATATGTTGGCTGAGTGATGATGATTTAGTGATCAAGATAAGCCTGATGATGGCTATGATGACAAGAAAGACGACAATCATGATAACTGATAATGGTAATGGATAATTATGGTACCAAAGACTGTTGTAGAGATTATTAAAGTACTGAAGAGGGATTTTGATGGGAATAGTAAGGATGATGATGGTACAGTTATAATCACAATGAATATGATGATGGTGGTAGTTGTGGTACTGATGATGATGATAATGATCAGAATAACAAGGATGATGGTTTACAATTACAGCAATAAAGGACAACAGTTATTTTCAGCACCTTTGTTTGACAAAATAAATTTTTTATGTAGTTATAAGTCAAAAATGAAAACTTTAAATCCAATCCCCAGCCCCTCTCGAAAAATAATAGTCTGTTAATAGAGGAACTCTGCGAGAATTTAGCACTAGGAACAAGCGAATATAAGAAGCGAAAAGAAACATATACATATAAGAGGCGAAAGTACCAAAAGCCGAAATAATCAGGCTCTCCAGAAAACATGAAAAATGGTTTCTGGGAAGTCAGCAAAAAGCAAAAACCACCCGAACTCAACTCCGCGGTTTGGCCAGAACCTGCCCGCATGCGCACAACCAACTTCACCCGAGTACCTACAATGCAAGCAACTGGAGCAACCGTGGACAGCTGTTTCGTCCTTGTTAGGACTCATCAGCACGGTATAGCTTTTCAGCCACGAGCAAAATAGCTACAAGGGCAAGTTCAGAGAACTGCTTTAAAGCTGGGAAGTGAACGTGGTTTTAGACATTGTCGAACGGGAACAATTTTTCGCCCTCTCCTCTCTCCCTCCCGTTCTAGTCGATAAAATTATCCTTTGGGGCAAACGTAGGTTTATCGGGTTGGTCCCTTCCACTCCTTAATTCCCTACCCCCCCCCCTTCCCCCATCCCTTTTTTCAAAATTCTACACTGCCCCTGTTGTGTTTAAACTCGACGGTACCTTGATCTGTGAGAGAACGCTTCCCTTTGCAGCTTGTTCACCTTCTGGATTGAACGACTTCGGATCCACATTCGGACGTTGATGATCGGTTATCAACTTACACTCGCGACTGTTCTTTCGTTTGAGTTCCTTCTTCGGACTTTGTGGCAAATCTACTTCAGGAGTTTTTTGAAAACGAAGATCGAAGACTCTCTGTGTTTTTAGTCCACTTTCGATCTCACAAAGTCTTTTTTTCGCTTTTGCGAGTTCCAATTGTGCCTCGTGGAACTCGGTCTCAGCATCAGCAAAGGCATGGCTATTAGCACTTGACATACTGAAGAAAATCTTGCGATCCTTTGCTACTTGAATTCTTCGCTTCAATGTTTCTACACGTGATGTGATGGTTGCTTTTTCTCGCATGAGCGCTTCGGTCTTTCGCTGTGGGTACGTCTTTTCCTTCTGCTGCTGCTGTTCGACCGCTTTTGGATGTTCGAAATTGATCTTGTTCAGTGCTACTACCGAAGGTCTTTTCTTTCGGATTGCTTCGCCTCCTTCTTTGTTCAAATGATGAGCGTAATTTCTGAACGCCTTCTCAGTTTGTTCAAGAATTTCCCTTTCCTTGTCTGGATCTACGAAGGTAAAAAGCAGTTCAACAATTAGAGTTCGAAAATCAATTTCTAACGCGGCAGTTTAAGAGAGGAAATCGCTTTCAAAGAGACACCTAGTTTTTAAATAACAGCAAATCTGGTCATTTCCTATTTTTTTGGCTCAACGGAGCAAAAGCTGCATCTGCGGTCTTGTAAGTGACAGCTTTCTTAGGACAAGTACTACACTACTTAACCCTTTAAGCCCCAAACACGACAAATGGCGTGTTGGCGAATTCTCCCAACTGAGTTCCATACTTTCTATTTGAGCAGTTTGGGAGAATTTGGCTTTTCAACTTCCACATCTTATTCCACTTGATCAATTCCAAGTTTCTCATTACCAGTTATACTATTTTGTTTAAGTTATGTAAGGAAAAGTTAAACGTTGATAAATTGCCTGGGACTGAAAGGGTTAACAAACGCGTGGCAGTCAAAATGTATAAATGTTGGATGCTGAACACCTTAAATTTCAAAATAGAAAAAATTAACTTTTTTTACAAAGTATCTTTTAAAATAGAGAGAATATTTTAATACAATACAGTTTCTAAAGCACCACGATTGATTAGTACGAAAACTGCAGCAAAATATAAAAAGTAATTAAAAATATATATATATATTACACAAGAAAAAGATAAAAAAGTGCTTTCGCTGACACAAGACTAATTTCTATTAAGCAATTATTTTACGGTTTTGTTCATCACCAAAGACAACAGATGTCAGCTGATGGTTACAAAGATATCTATATTGCTTAACGGAATTTTTGGTTGGTTCTTAAAAAAATTGACATTTTCATGAAGTTGTTAGTAAAATAATCAATATTAGTAAGACAAATGAATATGGCTTTCTCAAAACGTCTATCAAGACATGGTTCTGTGAAGCAAATAGAAGTTGAAATAGGAGCTTTAAAAGTGCGGTTTTTTCAGTCCTCGAGCCTCTAAACAGTTCAAAACAGTCATTATTACAAATGACACAACCTATTTAGAATTTACGAGTCAACGTTGTCACAAGGTAAACATTCAACTTCATTTAGCAATGTTACGTTTTGAGCATTCGCCAAAGTTGCAAGCATAACACTTCCTACGTAAACTGGAAAATTGCAAAAGTATCAGCATTGAACGTTGCAGCTTCTTTTCTTAATGCTTTAAAAAAGATCCTAGTTGTTTAAAAGTCAAGTAACTCCAACCGTGGGTTAAATTTCGAAACCATATTCCTGATTTCTGTTTTTAAAAAGCTATTTAGACTGAGAATTTTAAGTTGATTTGCTCCTTCTACGGAATATCTGAGCAGTATAACAACTTTAAAATTCTTTCGATAAAGAAATTACTCTTGAATTCAATTTCACCTAAACTAGGGTTAAAATAACCATTTTTTTATGAACTCAGCTAATCAAAACGTCTATTCCACCTACACGGCTTGTGTTCATGCAGAGATGAGAGGTGAGCATGCGCAGAGTTGTTTATATTACCCTGACGTTCGTTTTGACTTGTTTCCCCATTCAAGGGTAGCCGGGGTATTACGTCATTGTCCGTTGAAGTGACGTCTTCAGTTGCTGCTCTCTTACTCTTCTCTTCACGCTCTCCTTCACTATCAGTGTTACTTACACTGCCCCCCTCGTACAGATTCTTTCTGGCCATAACACTTTGAAATACGCCTTGTGTGGTGGCCTTAAAGAGAAAGAAAAATGGAACTGAAATCAAGCGGTAAAATCATTTCAATCGGTAAAAGCGCAATGTTTGCAAACACGTCCCACAAGCACTGCGCTTTCGTTTTTTTACTTATCTCGCGTGTGGGAACCTGAGCCTGATTGTTAGCTACGTCATGCTGACGAGGGCAAAAAAGACCGAAACAGCTGTCGGTGAGTATCGCCGTGCTGAGGGAGTCAGATTGGCGTAGCGGTAATCACTCGCGCCTCTCACCTCTACGACCCGGGTTCGACTCCCGGGCTCGAAACGTGAGCTAAGATTTGTCAATTTCAATCTGACTCCAAGATTTTTTCTCCGGGTACTCCGGTTTTCCTACCTCAGCAAAAATCGACTCCCAGCTTATTCTATCCGGCTGTGGTACTGTGCTCCGAGGTCGTAGAAGGGCCGTAAAGCGGCTGCCTTTGTGTATGTGTCTGTAACCCTAAATTGTCTGTGAGTAATGAGTCACCTTTAAAATGCTTGCGGTCCAACCTCGTTGAGCTGCGTCCTCGTAATTCAGTCCTTGACTGCAAGGAGGGTGATTAGCAAGGTTGATTGATTGAATTGATTGACTGATTGATTGATTGATTAATTGATTGATTGATTGATTTATATCTAGCTGAGGCAGCTAACCCGTCAGTGTTAATGTCAGGGTAAACCCTGACGCTCTACTACACCAAATAGCTGTCCATTGCTGCTAACATCACGCTCACTTTTATTTACGGTAGATTTATATATTGGGTAATGTCCTCTACCAACGTGGCCTTAGTGCCCATATTAGAGGCTGCAAGAACGTGACACTAACACGCATGGAAAAGCAATAACCATGTCCCAAAGGCGTCATAAACTTTCAAAAAGACAGTTTAGATAGACAGATACAGGTACCAGCTAGCCGACAACAGTGTAGTTAGTGAACTACAAAAATGTGCCAGCATCCCTTCAATTAACGACAGAATCGTAATATATATTGCCTACCGCATTATCACCGGCTTTGTCTCTGATCTTCTGTTTGATGATTTTGTCGATTTCAATTTCCTCCTGGCTCGCTTCTCTTCGATTGTCCTTTACGATTCCGTTACTCTCGACCGCTGGTCGATGCCTTTCTGAGTACTTGTCCTTAATAACCTGAACATTTTCATCAAATGATACTTTCCTTGCCAGGGTAGCCTTTCCACCAATAGTCTTAGGAACAATGTTCCGCCCTAATTGGGTGGCATTCAAACTGTCTGTTTCAGTGCTACCGTTCGAGGATGCGTGTGATAAGGGGATTTCAAATCCTGTTAATGAAACAACGTACAGAACTAAAGGTAACTCCAATTGTTATGAACATTTTTCATCAAAAAATACTTTAAATATCGCTGAATCTCCCTCGTTGCTTTATATACGGATTCGAGCCCCTCTGTTCCAATTTCAGATTGTTTTCTATGACCTACTTTGCCGTTTGAAAATCGGGGCGGCGCCATTTGTCTGTGTGATGTCACCACCTAAGTGGTAGCCATTATTAGAATCAAACTCTGAGTTTAACTCCTTTACTCAAACCATTTACACATGTTGAAAAGTGCTCTTGTTTCCGATAAAGGAAATTTTACAGAAGTTTCATCGGCTTTTTATGAAAAACCGATATCGTCCTTGAAAATCTAGGTATAAAATTGTATAAGACGTCAGAAAAATTCACCTATAGCTACTGTAGATTAAACTCTAATGATCTAAAAAGCCCTTGGACGACCATTTCCGTCTTATCTTTGGATGAGATTTCAGGTGAGTCAAAAACAAATTACAGACACAATTAGGTAAATGGTTCAGGATATTTGTAATAGTGTTAGGATGCATTACCATTAAAAGTTACTTGATCTATTGGGGCGCACACTATCACTATACGTACAAGAGTCAAGTTTATATCCCAACATCACTAGTAAAATATCTTTAAATTTCTACAATACAAATAAGTTAAGAATAAACGCGTTTCGCCTTTTTAAACCTTTGCCGTGCAGCTTTTAATTCACCTATAGATAATAGTGTAACATTTACATTTGCTCCCCTTTCCTTTTTTTAAAGTTTTTCTTCGCAGATATTCTTAAAACTGAACGATTACAGCGGACATTAACCAGTATTTTGAAGGGGGGAGGGGTGTTTCAGTTCTTTTTGTCCGAGAATGGTTGGCGTTTTTTAATTTCTGGGAATGGATAACTTAACATATTATGTTTTTTTTTGGAATACCGATATTAAAAGATGGTCCTCATGGTAGTTGAGTAAAAATCAATTGGCATACTATTACAATACTTACCTATTTCCCCAGAGTATACTTCAATCCTCAGTGCGATATGGTTATGCCAAGACTGTGGTACAATCCTTAAATATCGTGTGTTTAAGGAGCGTTCAAGGGGATTCAGAACAACGGTTTCTGGGTCGGTATTTGCTTGAAACACCTTTAATAACAAGAATTGTGATGTTTTACTAAAAAAGTAGTAAGGAACAATAAACACTACTTAGATTAATTAAGTCCAGGCCAAATATTCTCCCAATATTTCTTCCAGTAACAGCCAAGACTGTTGGGAGTACGATGTTGGGATCGTTTGCCCACTCATATTAGGTGTTATTGACAGATGTTGGTCGGTTTGGCCGCCTCCAGCCAACAAAATTATGTCCACGCAGGCGTAATGTGGGTAGGCAATAAAAAACTGATGCCAGAATATTGAGTAATTATTCACCGAAGTGGAGGTGAATATACTTCGCTTTCACCGACACTGAGGTGAATAGTTACATTAGCATATACCCAACCAGCGAATTAGTGAGAAACATGCTTTTTTTAATTTTTTTTTTCATCCAGAGCCAATCCGCCCCGCGCGTATTGCAAGACTTGTAAAAAAGTTGTTCTTGAATCAAACAATTATTAAAACTTACCTCGAAATACATTCACACCAAATTTTGTTGACTTTTTTGTGTTTTCGGGAACTACGACATTTTTTTTTTAAATTTCAGCTTCGCTGACACCTTTTGGAAACCACGATATATCCTGGATATTCACTTTTTAGGGAACCAATCAGAGCGCGCGAAAAACACTATTCGCTGGTTGGGTATATGCTAATAGCGAATATATACTAAGTTTAGCCGTTTAGCTACCACCAAAACTTAAAACCCAAAGTAAATACAACCATCTATATGGACTTAAATCGAGGCGTTATGCTGCAGCTAAGATTTGAAACGCTCTTTCGGATCAGTTTCTTTTGCTATCCCACAATGCAATATTCTTCAGTTCCAAAATCCTTTGCGCGCCTTGCAAATAAAACCATCGGAACCATGCGGTTACGTTCTCTCACGTTTTCACGACTTCTTCGAATGTGTTCGGAATTCGGTTGGTGTTATGTTGATAAATTCCAACCATTATCATAATTATTTTTCATATATAATTAAAAGCTGTTATGTTTTTATTGATTTTTGAAATAAATTGAAAAGAATTTATTGACTTGTAACAGCACTCTTCTTCTTTTAAACAATACAGTGTACCTTGTTATAACAAATATTGAAATAACCATTGCAGTCATGAATATTTATAACAAAAATTAAACAAATAATTTTATAAAAGAATCGCTTTATTTACAAATAGTTTTATAAAAGAGTGCCTGAATGACCAAATGACATCAATATTTGGTGGATTAATTGTGATGAATTAATATCCCACGACCTATTTTGGATTTGGCAATTTATAAATTTCTAACTAAAGATAATTCCTTTTCACCAGATTAACAACACATCTTAGTCACATATGTGCGTAACAAAATCCACTCGATATTTTTTGCATTCTTTTCTAGAATGGTTTTTAAAAAAACATATGAAACAAAGTACTGCTAAATTAAAGTTTGAAGACCACTGTAAACTACGGCAGCACTCACTAATGCTTCGATTAACCTAGTAGTAAGATATGCAAATAGTTTATTAAAGTATCATAAGCCTTACCTTATCAATTCCAGACTCTCTGTAGGAGCTCCAATTTCTCCCGTCCTTACTATGAGAAACGCTAAAAGTTTTGACGTACCAGCCACCATTTTCTGTGAAGTCCGCACGGCCTTGAGTTGCTATGCCACAAACGCTAGTCACTTCACCTACAAAACGGCGAGAAAAACATGAGTCTACCTCGCGAAAAAACAACAAAAGCAGATAAATTTTCTTCTGATTGTTGTGAAAGCGGGTGAAAATCGAAAAATAAATTGTGGAAATTTTTCCGCCCTGACGTACGACGCTAACATGACGCGCGTATATATTGTGAATTCATCAACTTAAAGTTTTATTTAATCAACGCCGTTAGTAGAGTAGAAAGCTAAAGTCTCGAGCATAAGCCCTCGTCAGCCGGAGCAACGCAATCTTCTCTGACGAATTTTATACATGTCAACCTTGAGTATGTTAAATCTCGTGTTTACCTACTTGCCGACGAGATGTACTTCGATAGTTTTTCTAAAACCTTTCAAAAAACCGGTTTATACTGGATCTGCAGTTTGCGTTGTCATGTGACTGGTAGAAAGAGAATTTAATAATTTAGATTCTTTAAAAGCCAATAGATGCATGCATCAGAATTTTTGGATTTCAAGACGTTCCGCGGACGAAAGAACTCTGATTTAAACCATGTCACCTCCTCGAATGCTGATAAGACGGAACAAGGTTTTTAGTTTGAAGTGAGGTATTAGTTAAGAATCGAATGATCTGAAATTAAATAGAAAATTTATTAACACACGCTATTTAGTGTATTTTTGTAAGATTTATTTGTAAAACTACAGGTTTTCAAAGGCTACTTTCTTCGACATGAAGATTTTTTGGTATACTGATGAAAGCTAAAAAGAGAGTATATTCCTTCCAATGAACAAATAATGATACGGGTCTTTTTGGATTCGGCAATTTATAAATTTCTAACTAAAGATAATTCCTTTTCACCAGATTAACAATTTATCTTAGTCACATATGTGCGTAACAAAATTCACTCGATATTTTTGCATTCTTTTCTAGAATGGTTTTTAAAAACATGTGAAACAAAGTGCACTAATTAAAGTTTGAAGACCACTGTAAACTACGGCAGCACTCACTAATGTTTCGACCAACCTAGTTTTAGATGTTACCTAAATCAACCTGGAGGTATTGAGATTTATTGTTGTTTTTAGCACACCAAGAGCCCATCTCTGTCTTCTGAGGTTTGCGGTTAAGTCTCGCCAAACAAGCCCTGGCTGTGTACATCAGATTCGATGAAGATGTTATAGCGCTATCAGGAATTGCGCCATCCTCAAACCCGATCGGCCGATCAACTAAGCAATGAAAAAAAAGCAGACGCTGTGATTGAATAGATTATTAAAAATTGAATAGAGTATTTAACATTATAAGGTTTGAGCGGAGCATTTTATTCTAGATTTTCCGTGTTAATATTTCCACTATGTTATCAACTACTGCTGTTTAAATTTGTTATCCGCATCTCTAAGGGGTATGATCTGGAACCATTTCCCTTAAAAAAACTTTTCAACGTATAAATTTGCTTCATTAAACTCCCAGTAACTGTGAATAGATAAAAAGGGTTTGAAAATTAAAGTCCTTTCATTGTATGATACTAAAAAGATGGCAGTTTTCTCGTTACCGTTTATCATTATTACCGTTACAGTAACTTGTGTCACAGTTGATATAATGAGGTTTCGTTTGTTCCATTCCTGGAAAACTGCTTTGCGTGGTGTCCCATCATGCATTTTGGCCTGCACCAACGATCGTGCATGAAGAAGCCTAGTGGTTCTGGGCGAAACGTCGCTAAGTTTCATGTTAATATCCAGTAAAAGTTTTATTTTATTCACTTATCTATTCATTCAACTGGATGTCTAATATTCATCGTTTTCTGTTGATATAATGAGCTACTTATAAAACCAAACGTATAACAGACTAGAGATATTTAAATCTTCTTTGAGGCTTCCTGGGAGAAGGTAGGGAGGGAAGGGAGGGGGGGGGGCGTAAGATGGGGCAGATCTGACAAATAACACAAATATATTTGGTGTATTTAATTGGTTTACGTGTAATAAGTAATCTTGGCGTTAAAAGTGCGTCATTACTATACTCTGAAAAGTTGGGGGTTTTCACGAAAAAAACAGAAAAAAATTATATTTATGTTTCTTGTGATATTTTTCCCCCACCCTCGTTTAAGTTTCTTGAGATCTTTTTGCCCCACCCTAACCCCCAGGTCTGAATGTTGTTGGAAGAGCTGGCTGTCTTTGCTTTCAAAACTTAAGATTTGTTGATGTAGCTTTCAAATATGAACAATTATGATACCTTTATCTAATTTTACCTTTTTCTTGCGGTAACGCTGCCACTTCTTGCTCTTTTTTCTCACTGTCGCTCATTTCCACGTAGGATGATTCCGTTACGACCTTTTCCTTATCGTCAGAATGCGGCACATCGTCCGAAACAACTTCGTAAATTTCCTCGAACTCACCTGAAACATCACTTTCACAAACACTTTCACGTTTGATAACCTTTTCGGAATCCTCAACAGCCTTTGGTTTGCTTGGTCTTTCAGGGGGGACAGGTGGCGGAGGAAGGGGTCCTAAGTCCTCGCTGCTTGGCTTTCTTTGTGGTACAGTAGCATTCTGGGGAGGAAGTACTTCCATGTACAGATCGTCGTCACCACCTTGTGGAGATGCGTTGATGGGAGAGACAGGAGAGCTAATAGGACTCGGTTGAAAATTGGATATGACCTCCCCAGAAAAAGTCCTGACCCTTGTTATTCCTACGGGACTCAGGGGGGTAATGTACATGTCACCACCTTCCTCGTGCTCATAGACCCCTGAGCTGGTGTCCACAGGAGACGCCAGTCGAATAAACCCTGATTCCAGTCTCAGTGCCTTTAGCCATCTCTCCATATCTTTTTGATTTTTAGCCGCCAGAACAATTTTAGTGAGTCCATCTCGAACAATACAAAAAGAGAATTGCTTTTTGTCATCTCCTTCAAACGGTTTAACTTCTGCTCCCTCTAACTCCAGCGTTAGCTCCGTGTTGTCGTCTTTGATGTTCTTGTAGCAAAAAAGATTACCTTCGCGTATGACACACCATCGTTTGTTACATGCATTGTTTTCGCATTTGTTGATATACCCGGCAAGAACGATTCCCTCCTGGAGGTTGGAAAATGATTTATCTCTCTTCCCTTTCTTCTTGAGCCACTTAAGAAGACGTTTCTTTTTCTTTCCCTTTCGACCAGCAGAGGGTGATGTCAGTGGATTCACCGTTGTAGTATCACCTTCAGAGGAACCCGACTCAAACTCATCTGTAGCAAAGCCATCATCATCGTAGTCATCATCAACGAATTCTCCTCTCTCTTGCTTGAACCCGTTGGGACCATCTTCAGGAGTTGAGGAAGGAGTTTCTTTGACGTCTCCATTTTCACATATT
Organism: Isaurus tuberculatus; assembly: GCA_025447995.2. Taxonomy (NCBI): domain Eukaryota; kingdom Metazoa; phylum Cnidaria; class Anthozoa; order Zoantharia; family Zoanthidae; genus Isaurus; species Isaurus tuberculatus. Next base: position 13,854 of record JAOEHV020176887.1, on the reverse strand, counting down.
TCTGGTTTCTGCACCTGTTAAAACCATGTAAAGAAAACGTGGGCAAAAAAAGAAAACAAACAAAAAATCTGCTCTGTCTCACTTTTTTGCTTTAATGAAAATAACCTTCGCTATTGTGATTATTCCTTTTCACGGTAGCGTTAGATGCCTCATTACTAAATACTACGAAAAGCCTACCGCATTCAGTAGAGCCATAATCGTTTACCTACAGATCAACAGATACTCTTAATACTGAAACGCTTTAAGTTTATTTTAAGTAGTGCAAAGCATGTGCTGACTCCGCACATCAGAAAGTATCACAAAATATCAACTTCGCCCTTACCGTTCCCCTCCCACTATTTCTTTGCCTAGCATCTCATGATGATGATGAAGACGATGTTGTTGATGATGGTGATAATCATAGTGATGATAAAATCATAGTGATGATAAAAACGAAGAGGTTGATGATGTGAAGATGACGAAAATAATGATGTTGATGACGAAGGTAATGGTGATTAAGATGATCATAATGTAGATGATATTGTTGACGATGAAGATGTTGGTGATGGTGATGATAGTGGTGATGGTGATGGTGATGAATATGATAAGGTGATGATGAAGACGAAAAAGATGTTGATAATGTACATAATAATACCGACACTGGAGATGATGGTGATGGGGATGATGAAGATGATGATAATGTAGATGATGATAATATTGAGGACGATGAAGATGATGGTTATGGTGATGATAGTGGTGACGGTGATGGTGATGAAGACGAAAATGAAATTGTTGACAGTGTACATAATGATAATACTGACATAGAAGATGATGGTGATGAGGATGATGATGATAGTGGTAATGGTGATGATGATAGCGGTAATGGTGATGATGGTGATGATGATAAATGTGATGATGTAGATGATGCTGCTGCTGCTGCTGCTGATGATGATGATAATGATGATGATAAGGGTGATATAAATGATGATAATTACTGTAATGATAAAAGTAATGAAAGTGAAAGTGGTGATGATGAAGACATCTGTGGTGATCACTAAAATGACTGTTATTATAAAGATGATGATCATGATAAAAGCAATTTTCATTTAAATTCTGAAGTACCCAGAATAGCATCCTCAAAAGGGAACTCTAACAAGATTAGAGTCAATAAAATATAACAAACAGTATTCACGTTAACACTTCTATATTTTCCTTTAAGTTCATGCTTTGCCTGTTTAAATATTTCAATTTAGTGATTAATTTTTGTTTCTCAATAATTTTTATGGCATGTTTTAAGTTTTTTAATAGAGCCGCATACAATTTCATTAAGCTTGTTGAATAGAACTTCATAGCAACCATGTCGTAGTTCAAGACTAAACTAGAGAATTTTAATTTAGTTTTTTCTTTGGGACACTGTTATGACAACTATGTCTGTTGTCTTTTGCTTCTCTTTGGGTTTTATACTTTCTATATTTTTTTAAGAAGGAGATCACCGCTAAATGTTTACAATTTTTTTTATTATGAGGATCAGAAATTAATTAATATAACTTGTTTAATGGCAACTGGCAATGCCGCCAGCTTCGTTATAAATTTAGCAAAATTAATAGTCTAAATTACGTTGACATCTTATTAATTTAGAACTAACTTCAGAAAAAAAAATCCTTTCAATTTTTCAGTATTAACTATTTTATCATAATTAGCATACAGTAGCTATTAGTAGATATCTGATTATTCATTACCTTATCTGTTAGGGCCAGAGTCTTTGGAGGCTCAGGTTTTAACTCTGATATAAGCGTATCGCTATCTTCGATGGCTTCTGCATTCACCTCCACTATAAGAGGTATTCTGCTTTCCTGTTTTAATGTTTCTCCTTTTTCAACAGAAAGTAATTCATCATTTTCTAACTGTTCTTTTTTATTTTCTTCAAGTGTATTTGTTTTACCACTCAGTTTTAAATCAGCATTTTCCTCGTTACTAGCATCGCTTAGCATGTTATTGGAACTTAAAGTTTTCTCATTCGAAAGTTTGGAATCATTTTCTATCCATGATATCGTTTCTTTGTTCTCATTCGAAATTTCAGACTTTTCTTCTTCATCTTCCTCTTCTTCCTCTACAATATCGTCGATTCCCTGCACTGCCCTTCCTCTTGCACGATTCCGTTTCTCATATCCTGGTGCAATGGTGTATTTTCCACCAGAAGCGGCAGTGGTGAGAGCATGTATCCATTCTTTGAGCTCCGTGTTGTTTTCGGCGACCAGCACCCAAGGTGTCATCCCGCTCTGTGTTAACCGAAAAACCGGCGTTCGCATCAGACGATCATCCAACGAGATTTGACAACAAGGTAAGATTACTACGTCATAAGCGATATCGTCTGGATCCTGAGAGGGAAAGATGCACAGATGCTGGTCCACAAGGATGCACCACCATTGCTTGCAACTGTGCTTCTCTGTGAGAAATCCAGCTAAATCAGGATCCGGAAGATCACCAACACTAATGTCGAACAAAGCAGCGCTGTCTCGCTTACGACTTTTCCTAGGAGGAGGAGGAGAACGACAACGTCTCGACTCAATTTTTTCAGGCAAAGCAAGAGGACCTTCGCTACCATCCTCTCCCTCCTCCTCGTCTTCTTCATTTTCCTCTGTTATAGGATCATAGATCACAAGCTCTTTGAAGTCGCGCAATGAGAGGTCATGATCCAGGTCTTCATACTGGGTAGGATAATGACTATCCAGTTATATAATTGATCACAGCAAAATGAAAGTGGAATTAAAGAATGACAGAAGTTTATACTAAACTTTAAGATTGAATTTTACAAGCTTTTAGATTTTCTCATATCATTTCAAAATACATTAACAAACCTTGACACTGTAATCAGCCTAATCGATCAAGAAACGTACTAGAATAGTTTATGCAACAGTTATCGCTTTTTCTTTTAAAATTTTTATCTGTTAATTTAATTTAATAACCTTGACACTAGAAAACAACCCCGTTCACTCTTAACGTAGTTTATTTCAATTTACTGGCATTTTAAAACTGTTCTATACAAAACAAAACTAATAAATAAGCGTTTTAAAAGTTGTTTAGCTTTAAGATTTTCTTTTAAAAATTAACATTAGGAATTGAATTTAAGCTTTTTCGAAATCTACATATAGTCAATCACATACAGTTTTCTTATGGTAAGCCTCTAACACATGTTTTTATCCATAAACAAGTCGCGTTGCCTCTTTGAACTACACAACCCGACATACCTGATTGTCCATTGCTTGGTTTGCTGTGCTTGAGATATTTGGTAGAGATTCGCTTCTCGTTATGTTTTCTTCGATTCCAAGGTCATTGACTTTGTCAAGGGACTGGTTCGACCTAGACAGCCCGGCGTTTAACAAAGTTTTACCGCTGCCTAATTCAGCTGTAGCAAGAGCGTTTGTAACCTCAGAGATGTATCCTACACATTTTAAGCGTTGTTCTTCAGTTTCCAGGCTGAGGGATTCCTTCGGAAGAACGTCTTGAAGGAAGGCGCAAACTTTGTGTAGATGACAGTGGTAATCTGAAAAGGATTTTCATCGTATATAAATAGTTTTCAATTTATCGCTTACTGGAAATAAGATTTTTGACACAACTTATCCGTCTGAAGCTGAGTACAGTACACTACCTAATGTAGGGTACGCGCATTTTACTGTCACTTTCAACTGGCCTTGAAAGATAACACGCGCAACTTCTTCTTTTATGTAGGTGTATATGTTGCCATGCCTGGTAAACAATGTAAAAAAAGTGTATTAAAAAAGTTTCTTCAACAGGCAAATTTTATTTTATAATTCAAACGTTTCGCCGGCTAAGGCTTCGTCAGTGAAATTGATTGACTAAAGAATTTTAACATGGTACAGGTTATAAAGATAATAATTTACATATCTACTGAGAATAGTCTATAGAATTTAAATAAAAGAACTTAAATAATAATTTACATATTTATATATTTACATTCTTCTTTTATATAAAAAGACATCTTCTTGCCTTGAAACTTTGTTAGAACTTTCAATGCCTTTGTGCAAGATTCTTTGATAAATGAAGAAGAATCAGATGATGTAGTTAAAGATTGATATTTTTTTCAGAGCGTTCATAAGTTTAACCATGTTGACTCCTCACCACGTATATAAGAGATTTCCAAACTCTACAGTACATGGTTTCCGAAAAACAACATAAGGTAGCGAGGCTTTGTTCACTTACTGTCAGTGACACATTATTATTATATTCAAAAGGTTTTGTCACTCTCCAAACGAAACGTCAGTCAGCGGGTTTCCTGTTTGATTTATAGCTACTGCGAGTTACTAAGCTTGGTTGAAATTAAAGCTGGAAAAGTAGGAACCAACCGTCAACTTACCGAGGATGCAATACCCAGATCGTTCTAGGCCATTTTTAGGAACGTGTTTTGATCAATAACAAGAGTGTTCGATAACAATCTCATAACACAACGTGGGAAATCAATTTATTCAAAATACACATTTTTGGGCGGAAAATAAACTCGATGAAAGTTTCGTTTGTTGATAGTTTGTTAAAGTTGACCTGACAATTTCTAATGAACATTAGTTTGCAACTGACACCATCCTTAAAAATAGCCTCCCTTACCTCACAATTTTATTGAGAATAATTTTTAGTTCAAGAAAAACTACGTTGCGAGTTATGTTTGCCAACGATGCACTCGATCGTTCATCTCCATATACTGATTTCTAAGAATATCACTAAGATTAAGAAAGTTCAAGAAAATCCTAAGGCTGATGGTTCAATTTCAAGGACACTATAATAGCAAAAACACAAAACACCTTATGAAGACAATAAAGATTAAAAATTCTTACTAGGTTTTTGAGATGAAGGAATGAACCTGTACAGCATACAACTTGCAGAATGTTACTCTCATCCATCATACCTTGAATTCTTTAATTCAATACAGGATCTCTTTCTTGCTCACAACTTTAAATTTTATGGCAAACTTGAAAGTAAAATTCTATTTGCTAGGATGGCGAATCAAATTCGGGGTCGTAGGCTGTTTTGCCAATATCTGTTACTTTTGCCATAAATAAACAACTCTAGAATCATTAAAATGCGTTGAAACTTTATCTGTCGTTCATTCCTTTTTAGCTATCACCGAAAACAAGCCAATCAAAAGATAAATATATTTTGGAAAATACGTAAATAATCTTAGACTGTTGCATAATAAAACCATTAAATGCACTCTATCTTATAATATGCCACATATAATTCTCAATAAATAAGAAACTAAACAAATTGTCGTGATTGTATATTTATGATGCCTATTAAATATTGAAAAACATCAGATTCTAATGGATAATTAATCACTTCGCAAGATTACTCGAATTAAAAAAAGCTTTCTACCTCAGTAAAAACAAGCGGCAAATTTCCTGATACTATAAAAAAACACTAGCGAAAGAGTGAGTACTAGTAAGTTAAACGCGCAAATCAGACAACCCCTGATTATACATATGATTTCATCAGCTCCAAATTGAAATAGTTTAATAACCAGCGAGCGTTAGCCCTAGTTTAGAGCAACTGTGCATGCTAGAAACGTCAGTGTTTTTCTTAAACATTTCAATTTTGAGTTGATTTAATCACGTGATTATCCTGCTTGCTGACCAAATTTAATGTTTTTTTAGGAAAAAAACCTAAATTTAAATGGTTTAAATTGTTGCCGTAAGTTGTTTAAGTGTTAGCCCTTTGTCTGATACTGTACTATAAAGACCGTGTACGAAATGCCGTGGTACGCAGGATCTGTGAAGATCTATCAGTAAAATGTAGAAATGCAAAAGTAGTGAATGAATGATTTCGTATACAACGTAAAAGCGAAGCTTGTCAGTGAACCAACATGATTAGGACAAGCTTTTCTTTTACGTCGTATCTCAGTCGTTCATTCGCTAGTTTTGTTTTCCTTTCTCTGACTGACTTGTGTTGCTCATGTTATCCTGAAAAAGGGTTAACGCTCGAAACGTCATATTCTCACTCTACTTACGGCCATTAAATTCGTGCTGGATTTTTGAAGCTCCGATTGCTACAGCCGCAAAAGGGATCTTCCGCACCATTAAAGAACGGAACCCCGGAACCAAGCCTTTTTTTTTGCCTATTTTATAAATCGAAACCATTTTTGGCGTTTAGAAAATGTTATATCCCAGCCTCTAGCCTCAAACACTACTCAAAGAGCTTCAACGAAATAACTCAACTTTATTACTGATCTGATCAAGCACACACATATGACGCTTTATGTGCCCGCACTCAGTCCGCTGTACGACACAGGTCGCCCACATAACAGTAAAAACTAGCACAAACACACACACACGTTTTAGTAGAACAATGAAAAAAGAAAATTATCGTAGTTTTTTTGTCTCTAAAAAAATGAAAATATCTTCGCTTTCCTGTCAGACGTAAAAACAGGTTTACTATACATGATATATACAATACATGTATTTTCCTTATGTTAAGTGTGAAAGATTGTCATGCAGGAATTAAGAAAGATGAAAAATAAAACGTAAATAAAAATATATGGCATACTGGCTGCTTGAACGAAACAATCGGCACAGCACATTTTGCAGTTTTGTAATCAACAACGTGCAAAAACTCACAACAGTGTCGAGGAAATTAAGCCTCCAGCAAAGCAAAAATTGTAAACAAATTAGAATTAGGTACAAAAGAATGATAAATTTAAGAATGCCAAAAACAATGTAATAAAGGTTGTACTGGGTATCAAACGGAAATGTACTTATTAAACAACTTTATGGACATAAACATATCTATACTCTGCTTTTAAGGTTTAATATCCTTGAAAATACAACTCTCTTCTGGTAAAACTTTCCGTCTTCAAGGAGTACAACGGACAAATTTAACAAATTGAATCCGTAACTCGGCTAAAACTTGGCTTTTGCAGAAGATTTGACGGACGAATGAAAGCACTTGTTTAACAATGTGGTTTTGTAAGTACTTAAGACATATCAATAACAAACAAGAAACTTTTAGCGGGAAAAGTAAGCATAAAGCCATTACTATAGCTAGTCATTTAAGATTGCAGTAAAATGTGTTTTGATTCTTTCAAAACAACTTGTTTTGGCAGCATAAATCTCAATATCCTGAATAGTAGTGAAAAAGTAAAGCCACAATTAAATAATGTTTGTCACAATAAAGTTTATATGTTTTTACGAATTCATTTTTTTCTTGTAGTGGTCGAAAGCTCCTTCAACGACCAGATTAAAAAAAAAAATAAGCATTCACTTCGCTTGTTTTGGTAAAACTCCTATTATCATTCAAGTCAATTCACAATTGGCGTCCAAATCTCAAATACGGTTAAAATAAATGACATTTTGGTATACAAAGATATTTGTGCAATATTGTCATAACACAGTTGAAACAACATATAAAAATCGCTAGTTTCAACATTTAAAGATTCGCGCTAGTCTCACTTCCCTTTTTAGAAGTCTTCGAGCATTGCATACATACTCATATTCTTACCCTTTACAGCAACTTTTCAGAAAAAAAAAATTTTATTAGCTACAATTACAAAGAATTTACATTACAACACTTTGTAAGCAAATGTAATTAAAAAATATAGGTTCAGTAATACTAAATTGAGTGGGATGAGGATCCGCCGCGGCTACAACTCAGTCATAAACAATATTCTCCTAATATAGTGACCATTCGGTTCCCCGTTTTTATGAAAACCTTCATGTGGAGGTTTTACTTCGAAGAATATGAACTTTGATAATAGCGTAAACATCTTTATCAATCTTATTGGCTCTTAAATTGTCAACCTTTACGTCAAATCTGTATTTAGTCTAAAAGTATTTTGCGTGTTTGAGTTGACTAGGAGTTTCGACACAAAGTCTTCAAGTTGAAAATGGATAAAATTGCCAGTTGTGTGATCAAAGTAGTATAAAAAACACTAGCAAATCGAAAACTATAGCGAAATTATATTCAATAAATTAAACATAGATTCACCGCCATTCATTGAATGAATGCAAGTATGTATCGTATCAGATATCGCGGTTTTAAAAAGTGAACACTATTCAGTGCGCGAGTTTATTTTTGTGTTAGTATAACTATCTAAAATCTGGACTTATTTCCAACTTTATATTTCGATTTTGCCCAATTTGTAGCTTATTGCTTTGCAGTGATATGTGAGTAAACCGTGCGTCTGTCACGCTCGCATCAAAATATATTATTTATGCAAGGAAGCTGGGAATGGAAAAAAGTCACTTTTATTTGTACAACATTCTTCGTGAAATTTTTGATTTATAGTTTTAGTATGAAAAATGCTTGTTATGCTATCATGAAAATAATTTTTTTCAGTTTCTAACATTTGGTGTACATAAAAGTTGACGGCTATTCGAAGAGTTTGACTCGGATTCTTTTGTTGCTGACCGGCTTTTATTTAAACGAGAAAACAGCGAATTACAATATGGAAATCAAAAATTGAGGTTTGGGGTTAAATGAACTTGCTGAATGTCTGAATGATGCTTTGTCGTCGATCTGATGGGTGGCGCTCAAATAAAACCAGGAAAAAGCGTCAACTATTATCGTGGTACGAATTTGAAAGTTTTTCCTCAAATAAACTCTTTGGGCTGGTTTAATTTTCAAAAATTCCTTATCATAAACGATGTTCTTAATATAATGCAACTGCCATGAATTAGGATATAAAAAATGTATTCAAGAACTTGGCAGTTCGTTTTGAATACAAACAATAAAGCGATATGAAAACATGCATTTCATGACTGAGAGATTTTGAATGGCAGTACGTACACGGTCTAAGTCCCACGGTTAAAGCAACTTTAAAACCGAATTGATTATTTGATCATGAAGTCCAATAAATTACCAATTCTTTCGTGAACGTATTAATACATTATCACTGTCAAAGCCGTTGGCGCTTTTAATCCTCTCACAAGGAGAATCAAATAGTTTTCTCCACGACATTATCCCACGAACACATAATACACCCAACTACCGTAACATTTGACCCCGCGGCTACATCTCCAAAGAATTTATCGCAAATGTGAATTCTAAAAAAGAATCCATTACAATCGGCTTACCTGAGAGAGTTTCTAGTGGAGTTGACATCTTGCATAGATAAAATACGGGCAAAAAGCAATCGATATGATTTTAGTAGGCACCAAGTCGTTCTCGTAAAGAACGAGACACTCGTTGAGAGAGGGCACAGAAATTCAGTTTAACGGTTCACATGAGTTGCTTTAGTTCCATTTTAAGTAATACATTAGTTATGTACACCATTACATTTGGTCAGATCAACAGATCGAGTGGCGCTTGTAAGTTGACTTGGTTTTTACAGCGCTTTCGTAAACTCGAAAACCTAAACAATCAGTGCAGCTGTCGACAGTTTCTTGTCTCTGGGGGTAGTGCAAAGTGGTTCTTGTCGTCGGTAGACTCACCGCCAATTTACAACAAATATCTCGGTTGTGGTCTTTGTTGGAGGCGTGATATGATTGGCTTCTAAAGCTCTATCAGTTTTTGGGCAGCTGTTGATTTCGGCGACCTCCAGATGAAATGAAGTCCAGCGAGAATTTTGAATTCAAAAAAGCTCAAATTTCTGTTTTCTTCTCATGGTCAGGTGAAGTTTTATTGTAAGCTATGACATTCATCTTTTAAATTTCTTTGATGGGCTTTCTGTCTGGATTTTCATTCGGTTAAAGATGACTACTCGCATACAGTAGGACTCCGCACAATTAAATAAACAAAATAGGCCTTTGGGCAACACAAACGCTGAAGGCACGAGTAAACGAGCCAGGTTCTAATACAATTAATCCTTTAAAATCTTTGATTGGTCACTTATAAACTTTGGTACTGTCTTCTTTTATTCTTCATGGCAAGAATTAAGGACGAAAAAATAAACAGTGCAATTATGCCGATTTTTTTTCAAAAAAAGAACAAATAATTGTTCTGAGAACCACTGTAGGTATTAAAATCTCAGACACAACTGAAAAAACAAACGAATTAAGAAAATGTTTCGATGCAAAGACACTAAGATTTTACAGCAAAAAGAAAGCGATTGTAAATGAAAGATCTGAAATATACGTATACAAGATGGAACAAAGAAAAACATGGTTTAGTGCATATCATGATGAACATAAAAACGTAAACTGAACAAGGTCATGCTGAGGACCGGAGGAAGAAAATATTTCTAGATACATCATGTAGCCTTACGGAGCACACCGGTTCGAGTGATGTAGTCTGTGCTTTAGTTTAAAAACTTAGATACATTATCTTGGTAAATAAGCTATAGAGAAGCTGTTATATTTAATCCTACTGATAAATGATAGCTTTTTAAGCTTTCTATGATTTTAGAAAATTCTTCAAAAAGTAAAAAAAAAATGTATTAAATCTATTTTGAGTAATGTTTGTGTAATATTGAAACTGTTTATGATAACAAACAGAGAAAATGTTTCTCGCTGTTTTCGGTTTCTCAGTCTCTCGTCTGCGCTAGAAAAAAAACATCCCTTCTTACAAATAAATTTCATTTTGCATGAAATTTTTTCCGCCATCAGTAAAAGCTTTTTCAGTATTGGTTTTGGTGCAGCACTACTTAATCATTTTGTTCGAAATCTATAAGGAACTAACTTACCACTAAGCTTGAAAAAAAATTGATTAGTTTTTTTTTCGTGTTTTTTTTGTTTGTTTGTTGTTGTTGTTGTTGTTGTTGTTGTTGTTGTTGTTGTTGTTGTTGTTGTTTTACGTTTACTTCAGTTACATTAAACAAATTTTGTTGTACTGGGTTGATGTTTTGTATGATGTACTTCATAAAACCTGAAATTTTTTTTGAAGTGTCATAAAAACGATTGACTGGTTATTGGTTCCCCGAAATTCTGCGTTGAAAACGAATCAAATTACCAAGTCTCAAAAAATATCATCAAAAATCAGTCTGAAGGATTAAAGATAATCCTGAAAAAGATAATCAATGAGGATTTGAAAACAGAATCAACTCGAAACGGTTTGTTTCGAGTTGATTTGATTGTTCATTTCAGATGGGGGTAATCGCAAACATTTACAAGTATCGAAGTATCTGGTGTACGTATTTGCATCTAAACATATAATTTTCATTGAATCATTCCGATCCGGGGACAGAATTCACCATGATCATAAAGCAAACAACCTTTTTTAAAGACAATCAAATCAAAAACACATAGGTTAGCATCGCCTGAGGTAGAAACAAACTGAGGTTGGAAACCACTTTACTTACAACTTTTATAAGGAAACTACTGTTTGATAAAAGAAAATTTTTCTACCTAGCCGACATACCAAAGTATAAAAGGTACCTGAAGCAGCTACCCCAGGTGCCTAGTCAGGGTTGGGGGATGAAGGGGGGAGGGGGGGGTGTGCGGGTGATACACGCATCCCTCAAAAGGCCAAGAATTCCTCAGAAACGATTTTAATGATCATTTCAAATGTTTATTCTTTGTTCAAAGAGAAGACACTAAAACTGTTAGTCCGCTTATTCGATGTTGAACTACAAGTTATTGTTTTTTATCAATGATTATTGAGTTTAGAAGACGTCACTGACTAACTAGAATCAATATATATATGGATCAATTTTGACAAGGAATATGGCTTGAGCAAGGAATTTTTTGCGGGTGTGGGGGAGGAGGACTGAGGAGATGGTGGGTGGTGAGAAACTGACACCAAGGCGTTATAACATTCCAGGGGGATTTTACCACACTTGTGTAATGTTTAATGTATGTAAACACATCAAAAGTGTGAGCGAGTTGATGAAGAAACAGAATTCTACCAATTTTCTACTGTTAGTAAAACTGTTTTCATTTTCTTAATTCATTTTTAATCAATGTCTACATTTCCTACGCGGACCTTCATCGCTCAAGGCAAAGCGTCATATTTTGTTTTATTTTCTGGTTTGTCTAAAAAAGTTACCATAGTTATAATTAGCTGCAAGTAAAAACATCGGGATTCATCATTTTCAATAAAATGCTACATTAATAATTCAGCTGAATAGTTTCGAAACACAAACTTTTTTTGCGAACGGAAAAAAATAATTGAATTTGTTTTTATAAAAAAGAAAAAGAGAAAATTAATCATCAAGTTATACGCTGTATTTGCTTAGATGTAAACACAGAGATTAAAAAACAAGGTATGTTTATTCTTATCAGTTATTTTTATATACTATATATTCGCTTAATCCACTTGTTGAATAGTAACACTTTTTATCAAAGCAGATTCAAGTGCCGGCCTCAAACCAAAACATGTTGTTTTCTTAGCACCAGCTAATATAGTTTCGATCGAATAGAACTGAAAACCGTTTGTTGTCAAATCTACTTCAATTAGTTTAAGTTTTCAGCTGTAGTCACAAAATTACTACATATAACACTGTGGTGATTTCGGAAAGTAAAAACAGCTTTTACAAACAGCCTGAGATTTAATAGGAAAATAAATCTAGAAAGAATTTCAAACTTTTAAGTTTCAAACTTGGCATTTCCTACCTTCGTTTATATTCGTTGCGGTCGGCATAACTTACAGAGAGTCAAAAAATAGAAGAAAGATGCTCGAGTGTCATTCACAGAACATCCACTTTTGTAGCGTCCCTAGCTTGCGTTGCCTCATGGGAAATCTTTTGTTACAGTATCACCTGCAGCTCATATCAACTGAAAGTCTTAACAACCTTAACTCTTTTCAACTCCTGTTACAACTCAAGGAGCCGACCTTAATCATATTTCCGTAGTTTTAGGCGGACAAGAACCTTCGACACTGTCTTAACGTAAGGCTACTCCATATACGTTATAAGCCACAGCAAAACATGCTTCTCGAAAATACAGCTAACGCAAAGAGTGTTTTTTTCAGTCAATCAAAACAATGGTTTCGGTTTGAATTCCTGAACGTTAAACACATCCTGGGGGTGGATCCAGGATTTAGTGAGGGGGGGTGGGGGGTTCGGACAAATCCTAGGGGGTCCGGGAGCATACTCCTCCCAGAGAAATATCAAAATGTTGGTCCTTAGAAAGATGATTTCCAGAGTTTTGAGGGATAATCGTGGGTGTTTAGTACGTTTAAAACAACCTTAGTTTTTGCTATTTTTCAAAAGAAGCAAAGACTATACTTGGGTATTACAATAATTGGCGAGACGAATCTCGAAAGTGAAACTGAAATAAATACGTTTGTGTTATCTATTTACATTAAAAATCCTTGTTGAGACAGAGTGGCATCAAAAATGGGATCAACAAGCAGCATTCAGCAAATGTTTGAATTATAGCATCATAAGTAACAGGCTTGTCATAGTGAATGCTCGTTAGCGCCAAGCTAGAGAGTCTCGGTTGTCATCGTGGCCCGTTCATTGTCATTTTCATTTTTAGAGTTTAAATCGCCTTTGCCAATTAAGATTTTCGTAAACTGTAACACCAAACACTGAGCTCATTGATAAAGCGCGCGGCATGCCGGCTTTTCTTATTATTGCGTTTAACCTGTCAAAACTCTCACTCTGGCCCCTCAGATGGGAAAATATTTAACAGGAGCATTGCAACAGACTTTTTTTACTAAGCGAGAATTTCCGAATATTTAATTCATTTTCCTTCACTTATAGGTGGAGCGGGACATTATAAACCAGGATAATACTGGCTTACATTATTTAAAGGTTATTTTTTCTTAACATGTCCTTCTTTCACAAGAAAACGTATGGTCAAAATATTTGCGTTAATTTATTTCACTTTAGGGGTTCGACCGAATCACCCGAACCACCCCTCCTAGATTCGCCCCGGACATCAATCGCTTAAATCGGCACTTACTTCTTCCTCTTTTCTTCTTCTTCTTCTCCTTCTTCTTCTTCTTCTTCTTCTTCTTCTTCTTCTTCTTCTTCTTCTTCTTCTTCTTCTT
>JAOEHV020176790.1:0-13634 GCA_025447995.2 Isaurus tuberculatus | reverse complement strand
CTACAAGGGTTACAAATAAACTATATGCTCGACAAACGTCATGTGATTATTATTATTATCAATACACAAGGCCAAATGGTACAATTTATTGTCATCATCGTCATCATCATCATCGTCATCGTCATCATCGTCAGCATCATCATCGTCATCATCGACGTCATCATCGTCATCGTCAGCATCATCATCGTCATCATCGACGTCATCATCGTCATCGTCAGCATCATCATCGTCATCATCGACGTCATCATCGTCATCGTCAGCATCATCATCGTCATCGTTGTCATCATCGTCAGCATCATCATCGTCAGCATCATCGTCGTCATCGTCGTCGCCATCATCGTCATCGTCTCATTGGCTGAGAGAAGTTCTTAGTGGTCTCTGCACCCAGTCAGAATCAGGGCGGCAAATGCATTTACAGCCCGCTCATTTACCGTTTGGCCCGCGAAAAGGCGAGTTTTACAGAGGGCAGTTTGTCATTTGGCCACGAGTATTGATAATAATAGATTTTAAGTTGAGCACCAATTAATTTGAGTGAAAACGCATATATTAATAATTCGGTGTCGTTTCAAACTAAGAGTTGTTCTTTTAGGAAGTACGAGGTTATTAGATTCAAAAATAGTAAGTAAGTTTGCAAAGTACAATACTTCTGTTTTTTGAGCCATAATTGACAGTTGCAACTTTTGAGGAAATTTATACCAAAACAGGGCTATTTTTATCAAAAAAGGTTTTCGAGTATCTTTTGAATGCTATAGAAGTAGTTCTTTGAAAACGTAAAGAATGTAAATACAAACAAAAACATCAAAATATTTCGATGAACCTAATCTTTCTAGGTATTCTATTCGCTGTAGGTTTCCCTAAATAAAAATATATAATATCGGTTGTAAGCAGTAACAACTCACTAAGGGGCCGACCGTTTGCCTTGTTAAGTGGAAGAGTAGAATCGAATAAATTTGCTCTTAAATACAGCTAACGCTCAAAACGTTAGATTCGTCCTAGCTCTACGGGTTTGATTAAACCTAGCAACTTAAAACGCATTAATTCGCGTTTTTTTACTTATACTTACCGACGTAGTTAATAATTTTTTTGTTAAATTATTTAGCGTTATTGTTAGAACCTTAATTATGTATTAGACGTTCATACTTCTGAAAGCAGTTTAACCGGGTTGTCTCTATCTTTCTAAACAAAAGTCAAATGGTCGGTTTCCTAAAATATAATGTAAAGAATACGAAATTTAAAAACGGATAGGAATTAAAACTTTCTGATGACGGAGCAGCAAAGCCGACTCCATAAAGTTTAAGTTAAAGTTTTAGTTCTGATCCGTTTTTAAATTTTGTATTCTAGCTCTGGCACAAACCATTGAGCACTCTGATAGTACCATGGATGTCACCTTCACACGTGCAATTTAAAGAATAACTATTTTTGTCTAGGCATTTCTCACTGTTTACAGTATACTGTAAATGGGTTTGGTGGCATCTAATAATATCCCTTTTAAAATCAATACCGATTTCTGCAACTTGATAGGTTCCAAGCAGCGTGATCTCAGCGTTAATAATCGCACCGTACTTTAATTTTGTACACACAAGGTTTAAATAAGCCAATCACAAAGCAGAAATGTTACAAGAGCCAAATAACGCTCAAAAAAGGTTATCTTTACCATATTTGGTCTTTTTTACTTGAATATGCCTTGAATTGCTGTAAATAACTGCGGATAAAAAGATGATTCATTGGTCAAAAACTAATTTCCAAAAGAACATACAATGATATGAACTGGTAACTTAACGTGGTGTCATGCAATTTTGTTTAAGTTTCATACACACGACTTGATTTTGAAGTCATGCATTTGACTTCTGATGAAGTTGCAATCTATTCAGTTCAACCACCATTATGTGGCGACCTCATTATTTATAATCTGCTTCAATTCCAAACAACTTTTCGTAGCAAATGAACAAAGTTTAAATTAAATCTCAATGAAACTTTTAGGTCTATAAATCACTTTTTCTAACAAGGTATCTGCTTCTGAAAATCTCAAAAAATGCTTGGAAGTTAGACTTTATTTGACAAAATACTTTCAAAACTTAGAACTCCTGATTTTGTAAAAACGTGGACGCCTATATTATACGGGAAAAAATAATAAACAAAATTTTGTCTGTATTGCATATCAAAACTTTTCTCGGTTAGAAAATGACACATAAATTGCATGACAACTTATACTTCAGCTGCGACTGAAATAAAGTTAAGAACAGAGGTAGAAATTGTTCAGTTTCTGCTCGATTGAGAGAAAAGAAAAGCATCTTTACGGGTCTTCTTGATAATTTTTCGAGAATGAGAAATATGTCATTTAAGTAACGAATGCTTTTTGGTTAGTTTTCTTTTGACACGCGCAAGAAGTCAAACTGGTTTAACAAGTTCGAAACCGATTCGGAGCTAATTTATTCCTCCTAAGTTTTAGATGTTCTTATAGCTAATTCAATCATGGAGATATATATTTTTCTCTGTTAGTTGACCCTTGCAGGAATACTTTGTCACAAATGTTAATAGTGAAAAAAGGCTTGGTGCCCTAGTCTAATTCAAGTTAGAGTATACTCTATACAAAAGCTCTCGCGCTCGTCAAAATATGGCCATCCTTGTACAAGCTTACCAGGGCTCACATCTAGCATTTACTTTCCCTAGATAAATAACTTTATCAAAGCTTTGTTACGTGACCTCTTATCACTATTTCCCTCTGTGTATACCGAAAGAATGTGTTTTTACTGGAACACTGCGTGAGTGCATTTATTTTTCTACAGAAAAGCTGTATATATTCGACATGTACAAATTTTTAGTGTTTGAAAGAAACATTGTGTATTCATGAAATGCAACGACCCCCTCGTATACAAAGTAATTAAAAGTTTAGCTAGTTTTAATGAGATGATGTTGTAAAATTTACACGATATCAGAACATTTGAAAATGTGAAAACTGAACATTGAGAGTGACGTATTTGAAATAAAAAAATAATGATCGATCTGTGGTGGTGTTGTCATTGAAGTTCTGAAGAAAAATGATTCAGTTAATGGTTTACGCTGTTTCAAATGTATGAAACGTTATTTTATATAGAATTTAAGCTTGACTTAATTTTTTGGAATGTAATTCCAGAAATTAGGACTACGATAACCTATTGAAAGTTTTTTTAATATATGTACAATAGAAATGAGGTCTGAGATTTTTCGAATGTCCGGTTGAGTTAGAATGTATAGAATCATTAGTTTGAAATAGGTTGTTGAAGCCTTTCGGAAGAGCACTATTTTAATAAGAATACATAAAAATATCTATTTGGCAAAGATTTATTTGCTGTAGAGTCAAAATTTTATTGTTGCAGACGAGAGGCTGTGTCAGTGTGCGTGAGCATTATAAGTAGAATTCGTGAAAACACGTATAGTTCTTTTCTGAAGTTTAACAACCCTATGCAGTGTTGTGTATAAGTTCTATTAATTATCAAAAAGCTAGCGCAGTCTTTTTAATTAGGGGTCCAAACGAAAATAAAAAAGTTCTAAAGTAGCTTTTAACGGGAAGGTTGGGTATGGATCCGTACAACGCGATCAGAAAGATTCCATGAAATACAAATTGAAACTCAAAGTTAAATAAAGTAGAAAATATATATTAGAAATATAACGAAATAAATATGTGCATCAAATGTAAACTTGGAAACTGAAAAATCCAAGCTCCAGATGAGATTTAAATCCACGACCCTCCGTGATCTAGTCGGATGCTCTAACCACTGAGTTACTGGGAACTCTGTGATGAGCAAGGGTGAAATGTGGGTCTTTGGCTTGGACTGCATCACACGGTAACACAGCCAATTAATGCAGTCCTGGCCAAAAACCAACATTTTACCCCTGCTCACCATAGAGTTCCCAGTAGCTCAGTGGTTAGAGCATCCGCGACTAGTTCACGAAGGGACGTGGGTTCAAATCCCATCTGGAGCTCGGATTTTTCTCGGAGTTTACATTTGACGCACCTATTTGTTTCGTTGTATTTCTGAAATATATACTGAACGTTTTTTGAAAAAAAAAAATAGCAGGATCAAATTTGCACTACTCCTGGAATTCTTCGAGAGCCCTGGAAAACTTCTGGAAAATTTGCATTCATATTATAGAGCAACACATTATAAACGCTCCGGAGTCCCTTAGAATTTTCACTACTTTGCATAGCCACCGAGTTCGCGCCAAGATATTAAAATGTACCTTGGTTTGGTAAGTCGTTGGTTGTAGAATAAATCTTATGTGAACTTTTAAACTCTGTAGTCCTGGATTTTTTTGTTTAAACCCTAGACAACCTCTACAAAACTCCTTAGTAATACGAAACCTGATTTAAACAAATTTCATTTACAAGGGTTTCTCAAAAACTCGGCAAAAAGAAAGTGCATAAACTACAACGGATTCCAAACCCAAACAAGCTTGGATTTTCCAGCGAAACTCTATTTTATGTCACAGGCTGTCAGATATTTCAGCAGCATCATTACTAAAAACTGTTGCAGTAGTTGCCAACGAGCGAGCGAGCGAAGACGCGAATTCGCGAGGCGGCAGATCATAGAGCCGTACGTACGAGGTTGTAGCCAGAAAAAATCTCGATCAGAGCGTAACCGTAACAAAAGAATGTGTAACAATGCAATGACGTAATGCCAAGAACGCGACTTGGCTTTCACGAGAAAAAATGTGTGTGTCTTCACATTCGCCTTTCTCGCGACGTTAAATTTAAATTACCTCCCAATTTTATTCCATATAAAAAAGAAAAAAAGGTATGAAAAGAAAAAAAATTAACAAAAAAAAAGTCACAATAGGAATCAAACTCGGTCCGTTTACAAGAAAGTCAAAAGTTAAAACACGGAGCCACATTTGAACTGAGCAAATAAACGTATCACAGAATCTAATTTGTAAACCAGCATTTTTCTCCAACTTTTGTATTATTGAATTTTATTACAACAGATAAGAAAATGATTTATAAGCAGTTTTAATTTAAAAAAAGAAAAAAGGAAAAAAGGTTCACAATCTCGATATTTTGATATTTTGAGGCTTCTACGCTTTTAACTTGGAAACTTATATTTCAGTGCTCGTTGGCATTTAGCGGCAGCTACTACTAGTTTCTATGGCTTCATTGTCTACCTCCATGTAGTCTTTCTTGTACTTTTTATTGGGATGAAGAATTTAAGGTAAAAGACTTTTTTATGAAGTGGATGTTGCTTTGGGTATTAAGCTGTAAAGAGTCGATACCGATCGTGAATTGGTAAAATAATACTTTTGTAAAAACAATTATTAGTTTTTGTTGTTTTGGATTTTTTAAAAACTTTTTATTTGCCCTGTTTCTCCAGTTATCGTCTGGCTCGGAAATGCTCGTTACTGAGTGGAGTGGAGTTGACTTGTTTCAGCGGAAATAAAAGCAAAGTTTGAGTGAAATATGGTTTGTAAAAACTAATTCTAGAATTAATTTATGTTCATTTCTAAACTAATATATTATTCATTCGGTGTGTCAGTAAAACTGACAAAAGAAAATTATTTTGTTTGGAAAGTTGAATGAGATGACTGACAAACTGGATTCTTTGTGAAATTGGGCTGTTGGATTTTGCAAGTCCCCAAGGTAATGCCAGAAAGTAACCAATAACTGGGCGAAACGTCATCGCTGAATTATGCGTGGTATACATCCGAAAAGGGAGTTAAACTAGTTTAGGTTTGCCAAAAAATCTTTGAGTGTTTCAATTTGCAGAAAGACGCAATGGAGACGGTAACGATACTAACAGGACGCTCACTAAACTTTGCGCAATAACCAGGCTTCATGGCTATCGAAATTGTCACAGTGAGATGATCCGTCTTATCTGAATTCTTTGTAATTCCTTCGCGGCTCAAGCAGGTAACATAAAATCTTGTTTCACAATATTGATTTGATAACTGTTGTTCCGATTGTCATGGACTGAAAATGTTAAACTTTTGACTTTTTAAATTTTGAGTAAGTTTAAGCAATTTGGTCAAGTTTTGTTTTTCAATATGTTCTTCCTTACAGTGACAAAACAAACGAGATTTCAATTCCAAAAAGTTATTTAAAGACTGCTCCGTTTTTTCCACTCGAAGATAAACTTCATATGTTCGCGCCACCGTGTAATATCCTCTATATACGTTTAAACATGCAATATTAAACTTTTAAACTGTATATATCATAAAAATAGAATTTTGTCTATTAGAAAGGTTTTTAAAAATGAAAAGCAATGTCGTTTATTTTAAAATTGGACATTTTAAATTCTTTTATTATTGTATTGCAAAGACAGATTATGAAAAAAAGCCTTAAATAAATAGTAGTTTTAGTTGAATTTGTTTACTTGTATGTGTTATGGTTTGAGCATTTTTCAATTATTCCAAAGTAGCCTGTTGTTATCCTATGCTTCACAAATATAGACAAATGTGGCTAAGTAAATAGTAGTTTTACTTGAATTTGTTTGGTTGTGTTGTGGTTTGAGCGTTTTACAAACACCCCATGAACGGACGTGCTTCGAGAAACCATAGCCTTGATTTTCTCGTTATAGATTTAAAAAAAAAACATCAGTTGCGGACGAGCACTTTTACACAGTGCGGTGAAAGTTACCGTATTTATTTAATATTTGAATAAGCGCAAATAGTGAATCGATATGAAAATCATATATGCAAATATGTAATAATTTGGGTTTTTTTATTCGAAAGAGGGGGCTTTCTCTAATAAATACGGTAACTGTCAATCTGATAGCTGCAGCTGCTAGGAGACGTACTACAAACAATTTTTTAACTACCGTCTTTATCCTTCGTATTTATTTAATCTTTTTTTATTTAATTTTTTTCCCGTCATCCGCCATCCGTCATCCATCATCCGCTATCCGTCACCGCTATTCGTCATCGGCCATCCGTTATCCGTTCTTACGCTTTGCAAACACCCCAGTGGATAACCCTTAGAACTTCAAACAGCCCGAAATATCGGATTCACCAAATTTGAAGACTGGATTTTAAAAATATCAAATATTCGAGAGGTACCACAAATTTCTGAAATATAGGTTGAAATCGGAATACAAAAGATGTTTTGCTGACGATTTTGATTGAATTGTTTTTACTCTTTTCGTGTCGCATGGTCAAAGGATATATGTAATTAAAATATTTCAAACTCTTTAAGGGATGTTATGTCATGCGTTAAATATGTGCAAAAAGCAGCTGTCAAAATAATGTAATTAGTATTCAATTTGAGCTACTTAGAAGACGTATTTACTTTTATCTTATGCCATTCTTTCTGATCCAAACACCTTAAAATGGCGACAAATTTTCAAAAAGGTAAAGGGAAACAGCGGCAAAATGCTAACTTGATTCGTAATCTTCCGACTCTGATTGAAATTTGAAGATGCCTTAAAGCGATCGCAATTATTTTTTGGTCACAGGGGAATAAATTTATTATGACAGACATGGAAGTCAAAAATACCAAAAGAGAAAAAGAAACAGCAGAAATGTCGAACCGTATATTTAAACTACTGCTTCGTCTAGATAGCTTTACAGAGAGGTCTGTACAGTTGATGAAGACGGCGATAAAAACTTTCGTTTTGATCACAAATGGCGCTTCTACGGTTCTTAGCACATTGTTGTGGGTTGTATTAAGGCCATTTCAGGT
The DNA here is from genome assembly GCA_025447995.2 of Isaurus tuberculatus. Lineage (NCBI taxonomy): Eukaryota > Metazoa > Cnidaria > Anthozoa > Zoantharia > Zoanthidae > Isaurus > Isaurus tuberculatus. The sequence goes on along the minus strand of JAOEHV020176790.1, from coordinate 5,986 downwards.
GATAACGGACTTTGTGAAACTTCTGATCAATGGTTGTGAGTTTGTTTACAAGGTGATAGTCAATTACAGACGTATAACTCTCGCTTTCTATCAGTGGCTTGAAGACCTCTTCGAAAAGCTCATTTTGCAACGTATCCATCGTTTTAAAAAGTCGCTGAACCATACTACGAATCTCGCTCTTACAGCTTTTAAGCATCGACTGGCAGAGGTCAAGATATATGTTCGAGGAGCCTTTAAAATTTCAAAGAGAGTTTTCTTATTGATATCTGATTATACTCCTGGTGGAATATGGACACTTACTGCGGTTTTTACATTGCTGGCCTTTTGGTCTGTAGTGAAGCTGATAACATATGCTAAAACACTCACTTCGGTCCTGAGTATTTTAATAAATGTATTTTTATTTCTCATACAGCCAGCTGTCAGAACATGCTGTGAGCTTGCCAATGTCACGCTTATAGTTTTGCACCTGATATTAAAATTCCTGCAATTCGTGTTAACCTTTTTAGGATCCATACTTGATCTCGTTTACATCTTCCTTCTCAGCGTTTTGAGATGGCACTGGCAAGGAATACAGAGATTATCTAATCTAGAAGTTGTTCAATTTATCTGGAGGAACGTTGGATACGCAACCACAAAATCTTTTCAAGTACTTTCAGCAGCAGTTTTGCCATTTATTTTGGAAGCATCTTTAACAATAATCACATTACTAATGGATGTCACTTCGAAAGCAGCCCATCTCTTTAAAGTTTTATATGAAAAATTCTTTGTTGTAGTGGTTGATGAAAGCGAAGTTAAGGGTTTATATTCACCTTTTACGATAACTATCTGGATTCTAGTCGTTTCAGCTTTGGTATATGCCTATAGAACGCGAAATCGTTTCCCAGATATAACGTATTTGGAAGTTGAAGAAGAGACCGCCTCAAGACAAGAACACACTGCTTCGGTAACCACAACTGACACAAGGCGAAAAAATCTCCAAATTAAAAGTAATAACTTCAAAAGGGAAGACATTTTGAATAAAAGATACAGTTGCCCTGAAAATAATACACAAATTTATCAAGAACCAAATGACAAAAGCAAAAAGATTACACTTGAAGGTAAGGTAACTTGTGAAAAAGCAAAACTCCTCAATACAATGGCCAACTGTACGCTTTTCATAAATGAACGTAAAAGCTTGTAAACGCTTTTCTATAGGAATGTTTTTCAGACCGAGATTCAATCTTTTTTTTCTGCTGATTTTACTCTGAAACTATTCTTCTGATAATTTTGACGCGACTAAAAGCATTAAAATCAAATATGACACACCTAACTTCTTGTAAAATAGCATGGAATATACAACCAGTAATAAGGCTGCTTTTTTGTTTTGCTTCTGGTAATTTTGTCGATTATAAAAAGGGAAAAATTTTATAATCAAGTAAAATAATAATAATAATTGTATTTTCAAATCCTAGCCTTAAGTTTCCTTAACTGTTTTTAAATCTTTCTCAAATTTTAGCCTCGTTATTCTGGCAAAATATATTCCTAAAAAAGGTTGCCTGAAGGGTTACCATTATAATAGTTCATTAGTAGTTTTAATAATTAAAAGCACTATCTAGTTTCAAGGGCAATCACGATACTCTGTATCTATATTGACATAGTTCGGCAGCATCTGCTGCCGTAATCAGAATGGTATAGTGAGTTTAGATCTAAGAATTCTTAAAAACAGATATCTTGGAATGGAATAAGGACCACATACCGATCTTGAAATTAAACAAAGGTAGAGAATAGAATGGCTAAGACAATAAATGCAGATAACATAAGACTAATGACAGAGATTTAGATTAGTGTGGTACAATTGTCGATTCATTGCATGCTTGATCCAATCTAAGTGGAGGGCAACTTTGATTTTAGGGTTAAATCTGGTGTTTGCTTCATCTATGATGGTAAAGCACTCAGACGAGCATTTCTCGCGACATAAAGATGACTTACTGAGATGTTTGGAAATGTTTAACCTTTATCCGTGCGAAGCTGTTCCTGCACACACGTACAAAATTTGCGGGAAGTCTCGCCAACATAGCTAGCGTTACAACTAACGCAAACAAACTTATATACGACACGTGCGTGCAAAGACCTTTGGAAATGAGATTCCTTTGTACTGAAAATCCTATTGATCTTAAAGGTCGTGAATATTACTTATTCAGTAAAATTTATTAGTTTTTATTAATCCTTGAGGCTTTTCGGAATTTTTTTAGTTTTGTTTCTGTAAAGTTTGTTTCATTTTCAATTGTTTTCTTGTAGTTTTTTATAATTTGATTTTCATTTAATTTTGTTATTACATTTGTTTAACCAAGACACTGAAATTAATTAACTCTATTGACTGCTAGTTGTCTAGATTAGCCGTATGATTATAGCCTGTTCTTACGTTAGAATGTTTGTTCTTAATCTTACATATTTTTCTTGTATTTTGAGGTTCTAGATAAATTTGTTGTTGTTGTTGTTGTTTCCATCCATTTACAATATATGTAGTTGTTTTTGTATACTGGAGCGTTTTAACGATTCCTGATATTCACGAGCTGTTACAATAAATAGAATTATTATAATAATTACAATTTCCTCAAATTTGATCGGCCCATTCTAAACTCCATTTTTCCCTAATCGCCTTGGAAAACTGTCCGATAACAAAACTCTGTTATCGGCTACTTTTTATCGGCTACCTGTAATCGGGCAATTAAATGAACCAATCACAATCTGGTTGTCAGGATTTCTGACCAATCAGCAACAAGTAAACAATACTGAGAGTAGCTTGTGTATTTCCGGTTTTGGTTGTTCTGTAAAGTTATGAACATTAATAAAATGAGTTTTTATCTACAAAAATTTTGTCTTTCAGATAAGTTTTCGGAAATTGTAATTGTTATAATAAGAACCGAAACCCAGATTGGTAATGGTAATAGGACTTCGTGTTCGTCCAATTCTGTCTGTTATCATTACTTGTGATTAAAAACAAATTGAATTCGCGCTTCGCGCTCATCCAATTTTGTTGATCACGCGTATAATGATAACAGACCGTATTGGACTCCACTCAATACTATTACCATTACCAATCTGGGTTTCGGTTCTTCACACCTTTAAAAATGTTCTAAATTAGATAAAATGGTAAAAAGAAATTGGATTCTAGATTCCAACCGTTTCTAAATTTCGACTTCATAATCTGGATGCTGACGTCTTTAACGGATCCTGGAATTCACAAACTGTTACAATAATAAAACAAATATGAGTTTCGATTCCAGATAACTAAAAATAACTGGATTTCAAAATGGACAAACTTGTCAAGAGGACTTCAGCATTCGGATTCTGGAACCATCAATATGATTCTGGATTTCGAGCTCATCGCCTGGAATACATCGTCTTCCGGATACTTTAAGCGAAATGATCAAACCCAAATCAATTATTCTAACCATTATATTATCTTCCTGCTTAGGACTACATATCCATGACGACGCTTTAAAACATAAGATCTGTTCAGAGTTCATACTTGACAAATGCAAGAAAATTGGACCTGAGTGTGACCATCATCACTGTAACAGGCCTTATCACTGGCAGTACCGTCAGGGTTACGGGGAGTGGAGCAATTTCGGTTCACCCATCAACGAGACCCTAGAAAGACTTTATTGCAACGTAGCAAACGACTTTTTTGTAGCCACTGATATTGATGTCACATCTTTAAACTTGCCTTCAAGGTCAGTGATATTTTGCTTTTTAACTTCTCCCTCATTCTTAACCCCTCTCCTCACTCTCATTTTAAACCTCTTCCTCATCCTCGTCCTCATGCACGCTCATCCTAATCCTTGTCCTTGTCAGTACTCTGTCTTTACACTCATCCCCTCCCCTTCACCTGGATCTTTGTCGTTATGCTCATCTTCTCCCTCATCCTCATTCTCACATCCCCTTCACCCTAATCTTCGACCCTGCTTACCCTTCTCCACTCCTCCTCCTCCTCATCCTCATCTTTACCTCCTCATACTCGTCCACATCCAAGTACTCAATCATATCCTCGTCCTCACACTCATTCTCAACTCCTTCTTCGTCCATTTCCACATTCTATTCTCGTCCTTGTCCTTACACTCATCGTCATCCTCCTTCTCATCCACTCATCCCTCCTAATCGTCATCCTCATCCTTACCTACGGATCACCCTTGTCCTCAATCTCGTCTTCATCCTCTCCTTCCACTTCTTTCCCACCTCCTCCTCCCTTCCTCCTCACCCTCATGTTATCTCCTCCTCATTCTAACATTCCCTGATCACCATTCTCCTCTACCCAACCTCATCTCCTCATACTTGTCGGCATCCTAGTATTCAACCATATCTTCGTCTTCACATTCATTCTCATCTGCCTTCGTCCACATCCATACTCTTACCCTCTTCCTCGCCCTCTTCCTTACACTCATCTTCACTCTCCTTCTAATCCTCACACTCATTCTTTCCCTCCTAGTCATCATCTTAATCCTCACCTTCTCTTCACCTTCCTCCTTACCCCATCCTCATCTTCTCCCTCATCCTCATCCTCACCTCCACTTCACCTTCCTCCTTACCCCATCCTCATCTTCTCCCTCATCCTCATCCTCACCTCCTCTTCACCTTCCTCCTTACCATATCCTCATCTTCTCTCTCATCCTCATCCTCATCCTCACCTCCTCTTCACCTTCCTCCTTACCCCATTCTCATCTTTTCCCTCATCCTTATTCTCAATTCCTTCCCCCTTCCTCTTCACCATTCATCATTTGCGTTTTCAAACTTGTCTTCAACCTCATTCTCACCGCCATTCTCTTCCTCACCCTGGTAATAGTCTTTGTCCCCGTAATCATCTTCACTTTCACCCTCCCGTTGTTTTTATGATAATTAACGTCAACTTAACCTTCATTGTTATCCTTATTATCACTTCTACGTCCATTTTGTCTTTCCAGGTTTAGCATACACCTTTGTTCCCTTTATTTTTATTACTTTGACTTTCCGTTTTCCCGCCCTTCCGCTTCTTTTTTAATTCCAGTTTCTCTTGTTATCGTAACGCAGAAAGTATGGGAAACTACCACAGACAATCAAAGTTGATTTTGAAGAGAAAAAACTCCGTGTTGATTACGAGCGTATCGATATAAGAAGGTTATCCACTGAGTCGTACACCCGCTGTCCTGAGTGCTTGCTGGCGACAAACTGGGTTTGGTACTGGCTCGACGAAAACGGAACGTGGCAGGAGTATGGTGACAAGGAAACTGTGAGTCTGATCTTTTGAAGAAAATTTCATTTCAAGTTATTTGACATAAGAAGTGCGAGGAATCATTTAAATTGTTTCCTGGCCTTGTCACTGGTTTTCTGTACCACCATTAGTTAAACTTTTCTCGAGTAGAAAATAGAGGTTTTAAACTTTATTTGAAGTCGATCTCAGTTTAATCTTTTAGATAAACCCCACATGAATAATTTAGAAACTAAAAACGTATATAGATAAGTAACTTTATAATTAAAAATTAATGTGTTAAAATAAAACATAAAACGAAACTACGATCTTTTAACTCTAATCTCTGGTACTGAATCAAGTCCCCAGTGATAAAATCCGATCGCTAGTGACAAATTCCGATCGCCAGTGATAAATTTCGATCGCTATTGATAGATTCCGATCGCTAGTGTTGAACTTCAGTTGTTAATTTGGAAATGAAATCGCTAGTGATAAACGCTAATTGCTAGTCCTAACTCCAATCGCAAGTGTTAAACCCCAATCGCTAGTGGCTAGTAGATTAGGTTGAGCCACCGAAATACTTCGTTAGTGTTAAAAATTCAGTTTCAAGTGCTGAACTAATATCGTTAGTGCCAAACCACAAGCAGCCCAGACTCATACTGCGAGTGAAAAAGGCCTCATAACAAAACCAAACTTTAGAAACACTATTAAGAGAGACTCCACGAGAAAACCATGCAGAAAGTGATAAGGTGGGTGATGGCCGATTTACCTCAAATTCACAGG
>JAOEHV020176692.1:0-13635 GCA_025447995.2 Isaurus tuberculatus | reverse complement strand
CCGAAAAGTGGTTACTATCTTTCATTCAAGCCCATGACATAGCAGAGAAGGGGACCCAGTCCCCTTCGCTGCAAAAACCAAATTAACAATAATTTACCTCGGCTCGGTCCAACAAAGGTTGCAGCTTGGCTCTGATAGCACGCTCTGCTTCCGAGACCAGTCTCTTTGGCAAGTCCATTTCATGTCTAAAACCATTTTATAAACCAAGCAACAAGTAAATAAAAATACTTTACAGGTTTATTTCCACAAATATCGTCAACCGAGTTCTCACTCCTTCTAATATCAAATGAGGGTAAAAAAGTGCAATTTTAGTATATTCTACAAATTACCCACACAGCTGCAGGCAGTAAAAAATCTGAAAACTTTCTTGTTTGGCATGTGTTTCCTAATATCGGTTTCAAAAATAACAATAGAATAGTCCTAAATTTTTATAGTAGAGCTCATTCAAAACTCAAAACCGTCAAACATTTTGAAAGATGCCGAGTTAATTTAACCATACTACAGGTTTAACACGCAAAACTAAAATTAAATAAACCTGATACTGAACAATCCAAAACACCAAATCAAGTTCGATTCAAACAAACCTCATAAACCATAATCAAATCCAGAACTAACCAAACCGACTCAAAGCCAAGCAGATAGGCTTAAATCAGTGATCATTTCTTTGTTGACAAACAATACCGATAGCCGAGAATAATATTTCATTTTTATAACCGAACCATAATTTTAGGAACTTTCTCGAAATACACTTACCTTATTTCTCTTCTGCGACTGTACGCTTCATCACAGAGCTCATCAAGCTCTCGTAGCTGCAATAAAAGCGTAGATAAATAGAGATAATTAAAATTAATATTAATATTACTCAACTAGCGGGCTAATGGAAATCCTCTTTTGTAATTCGCTACACTGCAAGATTTTTATAGAGGTCAATTTTTAGTAGTTCCTTAGTAACGAAAAATGAGTTTTCAATGTGTATTTTTTAACAATAGTTGTGCTATCGTCCCCACGGGCTATTCACTCTTCCTCCATTGATCATCGAGATATTGTTTCAGGTCTCGTACCACATAGGGGATTATAAATGTCCAGGAGTTTTCCAGTGTATAGACAAAAAGATTCCAGGACCCAAGAGTTTGAAATTTCACAACACGCGACTTACTTAACCAAAGTGCAAATTTTTTTCTTAATTTCTTGGAGCGAGCCTAGTTACTAAGCCAAGTAGTGAAAATACCAAGGTGCTCTGGAGTATTAATTAAGGGTCGCTCTATAATAAATAAATAATAATAAATAACTTTATTAGCATTCCACGTAGTGGCCATTCTATGCTAACAGCTCAACGAAGTCCGACCGAAAGCATATCAAATTTTAGGCACCTCTGGCTGGCGCTATAAGGATCATGCGTGACCTCGGAGTACAGCGTCAACGGGAGCGAGGAAAACCGGAGTACCGGGAGAAAAACCCTCGGAGTCAGATAGAAATTGACAAATCTCAGCCCACGTGCGGAGTCCGGGAGTCGATCCCGGATCGCAGAGGTAAGAAGCGCGAATGATGATCAACTTATATGATTAAACCGAAAATTTTGGTTTGGAAAGTCGATTTACGAAAATGTTCATTTCTTATGAAAACTAATAATTATAATAAAAAAATTCAAGGAGTTTTCCAGGGAAAAAAATTCTAGGAGAACTGTGAATCCTGCAATGCTTTTATTTATCACTCACTCATTCTCTTTGCTTTTGCCTGGTTAAAACAAAAGTCTGATATAGCTTATGGAATATTTTACTGCTTTGAAGTTTTGATGTAAATCATGAACTCTCGATAAAAATAAGAGCACTTCGTTGTTACCTTTTTCTCTGTCTCTTTGTCCAGCCACTGCTGCCTACAATAACGAATTGACATGTTTTAATTTTCTGAAACTCAATTACTTGATAATTGCTCTCTCCCTCATTATCCTAGCTTAAAATCTCTGACAGAGATCACTGAAAAGTTGAAAGAAAAAGCGAAACTAGTAAGGTGGACCATTCACATTTTGAAGGTAAAAAATTTGTTACTACTTGGTCACCAAGATTCTTATGAGCTTACCATTACTTTGAGACAAAAAGTAAAAAAGAGGGATCCAGTACCTTGCTATTTCTTTTTCAACCAGCTTCTGATCTATTGGCAGCATCCTCCTGGGACTTTGCATCTAAATTAACATTATACAAAACTAGGTCACGTGACAACATACAAACATTATCAGTTAGTATTCAATTTATAATGTATACTAATAATAATGTCTTTTAAAAACTGCTGTCACAACTTGGAAAAACTAATTTGGAAAGCAAAGAGAACATATTAAACACAAACTTCGGAGTAAGAAAAGCAGATACATATTTTGATAGCACAAAGTTCAAAGACCAGTATGTCATGCACATAAAAATCTTCAATAAACAAGTCAGAGTAGAATACTTCGTAATCTGTCATTTTTAAGTAAAATGCTTGTACCTGTTCTTCTAACTTCTTTCGAGGAGATCTCTTAGGAGAATTCTGCATTGGTCCATGAGAAGTGAGCATTGCACTGGCAGGATCACTTCTGACAGGTGCCCTTGGAGGAGAAGGGTTGGGTGCACCTGTTAGTGGGATTCTCGGAGGTGACAAAGGAGGCACCTTCTTCAACTTGGAGGCTACTGTATGTTGAGCAAAGTGAGCTTCACTCATGTTAACTGGCCTGGCTCTTTGCAGTGCAACTTGGGCCTTTTGCCGTTTGACCTAAAGTAGAATGTAAACTCCATCAGTTTTAACTCAAACTTCCTTCTCAAATCACCTGGGACGTGAAGGCCAAAGTGGTAAAGCCAAGATGGTGGAGTTTGGTTTTTTAAACTGTAAGTTAAAGCAGAATGCTTGTTGGATGCCACTGGAATGATTATCGCAAGTATACAGGTAACACATACATGACAAAGGGAAAAAAAAGGAATTTCTATTCAAATGTCGTCTTTAATTTCTTCTCTTCTTTTGTCATTTAAACTTGCACCTTAGCTTTTAAAATTGACAATTCTGCATAATTATTTATCTCAGTACCTTGAAAATGGTGTCAGTGTGACACTGAAACCTTGGTTTGTAACACTAATATTTTTATGTAATTATTATTATTATATATTGATTTAACTAGAAAGACTTATGCATATATATAATATTTATTTACTCAATGTCTCTGACATTTATAAAGAGTGAGTTGCCTCCGAACTATGTGGCAGACTTCTGATCTTTAAAAGGTAGACCAAAGCAAATGGTCTTGATAACATTGGTGGCAACATTTGTGGATGGTGATTCTTGCTCTTTGATTTTAGTAAGGAAAAAACAATTGTGGAGTTAATTAGGTTGTGTTGGTATTGTAATAAACCAAAGATCTGCTTTAGGCAATCACATTTATTGTTAGAGAATTCCTTAGTGGATGATAGATAGAAGGCATGATGGAGCATGGCTCACTGAGAATACAGGGCCCTTGGAGTGGCTGGAGAAGTGGGGACCTGAAATGAGTGCCAAAGGAGCAAGCATAGATTTGTTGGGTGCTCCGGGGGCTTGCTCCCACAGGAAAATTTTAAAACTTGTGTTGCTGAAGTTGCTAGATATGCACTAAAGTTTTAAAGTATGACATAATTTTCCCTTCAATACGAACACTTTTAAAAAATATTAAATTGTAAAGAGGAAGCTGAATTTTTAAACCAGTTCCTTTGCCAGGTGTTTGAGTATCACACTGTGGCAACAGTTTAGTACAGTTAATGTAATGTCAGTTTCTTTGAAAGTGCCAAAGTTGCACTTTCTCTTTTCATTCTTCCCTGCAAACTCAGTGGCAACAGCAGCAAGTACAGAAATTTTATCTGTTCTCGGCTTGTGTGTGTTAAGCATTGTCAGATTAGAAAAATGTTCCTGCAACATTGTCGAGTGAAGCACAATTTTTAGTTTAAAATTTTTTAAAAATTTTTTTCCAAGCAAAAAAGTGAAGGGGGGAGGGCTGAAGCCCCCAGCCCCTCCCCCCTGGTATAAGGCTCAACATCAACTAAAATTCAAGATGACATTAAATTGTGTGAAAACAAGCTGTCGCTAGAAAACCATCAATCTGTTGTGTATTTATTCATATGTGCTCTGTGTGATGCAGGCTATGTCGCCCCAGCCCCTCCCCCTCCGCAGGCCCTGGTGTAAGGCTCAACATCAACCTGTCTTCAAGAGTTGCAAAATTCAAGATCAAGTTAAATTGTGAGAAAACAAGCTATCGCTAGAAAACTATCAATCTGTTGTGTATTTATTCATATGTGGTCTATGTGATGTTACACAGGCCATCACTTGTACCAGAGTGGAGTGAGCACCACCACTCTAACATCAGAAGACACAAAAAATCTAAACATGGGTGTACATACAGATGATCTGAGCAATCATTTCAAAATTCTTAAAGAAGTTGGACTGTCTAATTCATGAAATGCTCAAGATTCATTCATAAAAATAATAAGAGCTACACTCAACATTCAGTCTGACTCTGTTAGGGCAAAAATCTTTTGTTAAACATCAATGACACTGTTCTCATGGGACCTACTATATATACAATGCTATATGGACTCTTGAATCTGACTTTGTAAACATTTTTGATAATGATGTATTACATTGGTAATAACAACTGTATTATGTAGATAGTACAGACCTGAAGTTGTGAAGGGAGTAGAATTGATCTTTTGGGAGGGTGGAGTGAGGGCTTCTGTTGACCTTGTGGTATTTTGGGTCTTTCCTTCACCTGTTCCAATAAGTATTTTAAACATAATAGAACAATTAAAAAACCTCTCAAACAGCATTTAATGACAGAGGAGGCAGCAAGGCTTGAGGTTAGACACAATGGATTTGAACTAGTTCCCTGAGCTCAAATCAAGAGTCAAAGTCGCTACTATTTGTAAATAGCCAGCTAGTTTCCCTCCAATCAGTTGGGCTTCTTTAGACATGGGATGGGAGGAACTTTAACTTTGGCAACTAACAAGCCCTTATTTGGAAGTTGTAACTAAATTATTATTATCAATAATTATAACTGGTTTGTAACCTTATTAAAAACTTCACGAGCATTTCCAAATGAAATAAATAACATGATTGTAGAAACAGGTTATTTCAGGACTGGTGTTCTTTTTCATGTTCCGGATTGTTTCAAAACATATTTTCAAATGAACAATAAGGTTGTTTACTATAAGCTGTATTCAACTGGTCTTAAAATGTTAATTGAATACTTTTTGAAAAAATTTTAAAGTGTGTAGGCAAGTAGTTAAAATTTATGATTTAATCAACTCTAGGTTGAAATGTTTATTATAATCATCATCGTAAGTACTGTATACAGTAGCAGGAAGCTGATGCTTTGGGCATTGGCCCTTCGTCTGAGCAACCGACAAACTGGGCTTTTGCTTGAAATGTCAGCTTCCTACTCTATTTATTACAAATATTAAACAATTCAACCATGTGTTGATTAAACAATGTGGTTACAAAATGATTGACTCACCTTTGGTGGAGCTTGGTGACTTGGTGTCTTTCTGGCTCTTACAAGCGCTGCAAGTCCCGCCTTTAATATGGCATCTCGCTCAGGTGTTGGGTCGGGAGAACCACAAGATTCTTGTTTTAGAATAAAACATGAATATTTACTATTAGTATGTACGTATGTATATACAGTGCACACCACATCATAATATTATGCATAAGTTGAGAATCCTTTGACAGCTTCATGTAATACCTATTAAACTTTAGAAAACTACTAAAATTCTTTATAAAATGTGCCTTAATGAGAAACTAAAATTATATTAATAAAATTTGGTTTGTAACCAGGTGAAGACATGGATGAAATAGTTTAAGAAAAAACATAAGTTACTCTCTGGTTAAAAATAATTAAAAAAAACACATTTAAAATTTCCTGACAATTCAGTTGAAACACCAACCTTCTTCAGGAGAAGTGAATAAAATGTTAAATAAAACAATTATTATAATATATTGTATTTACAATGCAAAATGAAAGAACTTTTGACTCTAGCTGTGATAGTAAACAGAGTTCTTTTATGGAACTATCTTAGTAGACTGTTTAGCCTTTTATCCTTCTTTTCATATAATATAACAACACTTCCACAATTATTGTAAATCACCTTCCACTTTAGTATCCTCCACAAACATCTGGAGAAGGATAGCAAGAAATTGCTGGACCAAAATGATCAAGAATGAGGACTTTAGGGAGATGACTAATGAGAAGAAACTTGTCCTGAAGGCATACAGAAGAAAATGTACAAGGACTGCTCAGCGCTATAGAAAGCCAAAATATCATATTACCAGACAGGCTCTAACTTGGAACTCATCTGGAAAGTGATGATATGAATGACAAAAGAATATATTGCCAGGGTGAAATGAAAAGGCAGAGTTGAAGAAGGGTAATATTCGAAGAGTGTTGCAAAAGCTTGCCCAAGATTGCAGACAGTGGAACCTACTGTAGTCGCTGGCCTTGCTCTGCTAGTAAAAAACTATTTAAAGTAAATTAGTAAATAATTTCCAATACAGTTCACATCCACATCATATACTAAACAGCTTTGAAGCATTTATACTAACCTGTAGTTGGTAGATTTAGATTGGTATTGTGTGTCTGTCCTGGCTGTGGTAGATCTTTTACTGGTTTGCCATTAGATAGTGATTGGTTTTGCACTTTATCATCTCTAGATTGATGTACACCTCCTGAAGACTATGTAAAAACAAAGAAACAGAATTTTATACTTCCCTTGTCCAATCTTCTCTCTTTCTTTATGGGCTTCCTCGCCATCATTTTCTTCACTTATTTTTAAGCATTTGATGTAAACAATATGGCCAAACAAATATATAAACTGAAAATAAACTGAACTGAACTGGTTTATCATGGTACTGTACAACTTTGCACCATAACCATAACTTGAAATTAATAATTCAACTAAATATTTAATGAAAAAATAAATTTTTGGCATCCATAAAATGTAATTAATAATTTAAATAATCATTAAATAATAATCATAATTTTAAATTTCATCAAAGTCAAATTATAGTGGTTTCAAGTCTTGCCTTACATACTAAAATTAATTTCAGTGAAGGCTGCTGTTATGGCAATGTGGTGGGCACAGTTGGTAAGATTTATGCCTTCCAACCACAAGGTCCCAGATTCAATTCCTCGGCTCCACCAAAAATGGAACATTTGTGTGACCTTCTTTTCTACCAAAGCTTCCTCAGCTTTCCATCCTTATGAGGTCGCTAAATGAGTACCAGCTTCAGCTGGGAGCTAACCTGCGATGGATTAGTATCCCATCTAGGGGGAGTCAAGGATACTCATCTGCTTAACTCTGAAAAAACTGGCATTATGTGCCAGCCCCATGGGCCACTAGACTCATAAAAGGATTTTGCTTAGTGAAGGCTGCAGAACCTGGAAACTGCCTGTGAAGGATTTAGTGTAGCTTAGGAGTGTTGAAAGGTGTTTAATCAGAGGAATGAGTTGAGTAAAACTTGCAGATTGGTAGTTAAGAGCTGACTCTCTGAACTTGGTTGATATTGATATTGATTTGGGGGAGTTTGAGATAGATCCAGAACAAAATCATGCTATGGGCAAGTGCTTCTCAGGCAGTTGCATAACCCTGTTAGGAAGATACTTAAATTAAAAATAAAGGGGATAATGCTGATGATAAAGAACTGCGTCAGTGTTTCTAAAGAAACAGTCATATAAAAATTTAAGTTTAACACTGTAATCAAAGGGAGAAAGATCATGGACGTTTTGGACATTAGTCCTTTGTCAATGAGAGTGAAAACTGACAGAAGTGATTTCACTCCGACAGAGGACTAGCATCCAAAATGTCAGTGATCTTTCTTCCTTTGATAATGGCATTAAATTTTTAACTCACTGTAAAAGTAAAGGGAAAACAGACTAGGGAACAACTCTTAAAAAGATTTAGATTATGTGCACATGTAGAGAAGAATAAGAAAAGAATGAGTAATAGTAATGGATGATGCTTTTCAGTCACTTCAAATGGAAAGCAGCTTTGAGGAAACCAAATGTTGAGCCTAGGCTAGCATGTTAATGGAAGTAGACATTGACATGTTTTTTGTTATTAGTGTTGCCCTTTGAAGTCTTCCCATTTTTTCCTTGCTCCTAGTATGATGCATTGTTGAGATCTAAAATTAAATTCACAGTGCTAGTTGATGAATGGAATTGTTAATCTTCATGAAACATAATTTATTTAATTTAGAAATATATGTCCCCTAAGAGAGCTGTCATTCATTCCATCCAGGAGGGGGCTGGAAAGAAGTTACGAACTAAATATTTACAAAAAGCTTCATGACCCAGCAAAAGAATATGGCCTTAGTAGCACTTTTCTTCCTTGCCCCCACCCCCTAAGTGGAACTAATGACAGCTTCCTTAAAGCACTGAGGCACTCAGTTTCTTTTCTTTTGTTAAACCTTTTAGGTTTCCTTTATTTAACATCATATATTTTAAACCTAACTAACTATCCAGTTAATTATGTAAACTACTAACAATAACATACTTTGGTGAGCTTCATATCAAACAGATCAACAGGTAAGCTGCTCCCATCACCAATCTGAAGCTGGGCTGACAACAGTGAAAGCTGTCTTATCAACAAAGAGAGCTCCTGGTACATTGGGGGTAAACTATGACTAATTTTTGGCTGTAGTGGAGCATGATTGATAAATGACTGCAGTGCTCGCACAGCTCCTCGGTGGGCTGCAGCTAGCCGACCAAGAGTCTGGGACTGAAATTTAAAATAAAGAATAAATGGTTAATAAAATGAAGTTAAAAAAAAGTTTTATGATTTAACAAGTTAAAACCTGAATATGGTTGATACTTCTGCATTAATTCCTAAATTTACCAATTGAGAAACTTTCACTTTCCAGAAGTCTCTCATAATTTAAGATTTATGAAAGGGGCCTGAGAACCGTAGAATCACCTACTAGTAATCTGAACAAATCAATGGAGATCAAATTAATGTTACTTCTTTTTACACTCTATTCATCAACCAAATAGTGTGTTTCTAAAAGACAGTTTAATTTGTAATCTCAGCAACTATATAAACTCTCTTTAATTACTGAAAATATAATCTGTAAAAATAATCTAGATCTTACAAAACTCTAACCTAACTGGACAGAAGACACCATGCATGTACATACCTTCTTGGTGTGTTTGATATGCCTTCCTTTCTTGTTAATTTCATCTTCCAGTTCTTTCACCTATGTATGAGAAATACATTTCTACAATACTATTACTGATAAGCACTTATTTATTTTAGTAAAAAATAAATACATAGGCTCATCTTTCCTGATGTACAGTAACTATATGGAGTATATTAAAATTTCAATATTTGATACACCTTATTGTACACATATTATTATCCAATTTTGAATCTTTTTCAATAAAATAATAACTTGGAACAACTGCCAGTTGTAGTATATCAATAAATATAGACAAAACAAATTATTTAAAATAATAAATTATTATACGTACTTTATACTTTTTCTAATCTTTTTTTTAAAAACGCCTAAATTACAATGAAAAAAACAAAAGGAAGTATATAAGCCTTAGATTCTTAGATTAATGTTCATTAAATAAATATTAAGTTTCCAATTAAATTAAAGCTCTATTAATTTTAAGTTAACACTACCATGAGGGAAAGGTATCTCAACATTGGTAAAAAATTATATAGTGAACCAAACTATTAACTGAAAATAATATACCTGAACCCAGCTAATAATTCTAATACATTGCTATTTTGAAAAACTAATTTTCACAACAGCAGGTTCCAATGTTATCAAATCAAAATCTAACCTGTCTCTGCAGTACGTACAACATCCGAGCAGATCTTGCTGCCTGCTCTTCTGCTCTGGCAATCTGCCGCTGATCAGCTTCATCATCAGATAACTTAAACTCACTTTCTTTTTTCTTTTTAATTCTCTTATCTTTGTTTCTTACAACTGTTGGTCCTTCACTTCGTAGTTGATCTAATTGACTCATGTACTGGTGTAATTCTTTCCTCAGTTTTTTAATCTCATTAGCTTGCTTTTTCTCGCCATCAGAACCATCAAATTGATCATCATCAGGTGCTGGGTAGAAGTAATATCGAGACTGTGTTTCCTTTGACAAAAAAGGTTTTAAAAAGAGTAAACTTAAGTCATGAAAAATTACCTTGATCTAAATTTTTTTTGTCACAGGTGTAAAATGTTATTATTAAAATGACAAGGTCCACTTTATATAGCACATGTTAATTAAATTTTAATTAATAATAATAAATAAATAATAAAATAAAAATAAATAAATAATAATTAAAATTAGTTAGATTCTAACCGTTTTGCCTATTCAACTTCAACCTTTTTTTAATTTTAACTCAGTCCTGCATATAAAAATTACAGTTTCCAAATCAAAATTGCTACATTACAGCAAATTACTAATTTATATTATTATCACCTTTTGTTGTGACAAAACTCTAGGTTCTGGAGCCAATGGACCAAGGACTGTCTGTCTCCTAACAGCTGATTGGACACGATTCCTTAGAGTATTTACCTCCTGCTCTTTTCCCACAGATTTCTTGCTAGACTTCAACTTTGCTTTTTTAGGGACTTTTTGCACACTTTCTGATGTAGAACTAGGTTCATTATGGGGCTCAATGCTTCCTGGTGCTAACAAATCAAATTTTGCAAGCTCTTTAGCTTTTTTAATATCTCTCTTAGCAAGCCGAATTGCTGATGCCAACTTTTCACTTGAAACCGATGAGTCTGCAGATAACGCACTACCGTGAGGGAATGTCTCAAGAGTTACTGGGTGTGTCCTTGCCTGGGACAAAGGCTGTTCTGCTCCAGTATGTGAATTAAGTGTCTCAATAATGATTGGAGGAGGTTTTCTAAACTTTGTTGCAAGGTTATCTGGTGATGAAGGAACTCCAAGGTTGAACTGTAGCTGGGTGTTACAGTGTGATGGTGCAATGTGGAAAGGCTGTGACTGGAGTGTATCAAATCGAGAAGGCCCATATTCCAGCTGTGTTCTTTGTGAAAAAAGACTAGCTGCCATTTAATCATCATCCATGTCTAACAAACAATGTTGTAGTATGCCCTGTCAATAAAATGTTCATTTTACTGTTCAGATAACAATACGGATTTCAAAATGTATTTAAATAATATTACTATATTAAATCATCAAAACCATAGACCCCCGAAATTTCCAACAGACAACTATAGTACAAATCCATTTATCTGTCGTTGCATTTGCTTTTTATTCTTTCAGTCGAGACACCTTTTTTAAGTCAATATAGCAAACGAAAATAACTTTTGAGATGCCACGTTTGAACACAAAACAACAACAGTATTCTTTTAAATGACTTTCTAAGCTGATTTATACTTAGTGGTGCCATACAATAAAAGAAAACTACAACAGAAAAACCTAATGGATTTTACTTCTGAATCCGATTTATTCCGAGCCTAACAAACAACAAATGTTCATTCCCGAATATTCGAAATACTCATGTCCCATATATGACGAGTAAGATATAAGCTACTAAATAACGAGTATTTTATAAGAAAGGAGGATGTTTGTTTAAAAAGTACTTACCTACTGCTTAATTTGGTAATTTAGTTAAGTATGAACACAACCAGACAACAACTTCTTCTCCCACAACAACCGCCATTTTCTTTAAATTAGGAAAATGGAGTCTGGGCTCTAGTTTCTTAGTTCCAGGCTCTGTTGAATACTTTGACACTTCTTGACCAACTATCTACGCATATTTATAACCACTATGATATAACAACCCAATTTAAAAAGTTTGCGAAAGAGTTTTGCAGATAGGGTAATATCGCGTATAAGCATGTCATTGAATTTACCGAAATACTTTGATTAGGTTTTAATGAGGGGCATGCACTTTGCGAAGGCGTTTTGAAGATACTTTAAAAAATACTTTAGGTTGTGAAAGTTACTTCTTGGGAATAATACTCTTTAAAATGGTTGCAGTCATAGAAAAGTTTGAAGCAGGAATTTTGGACAAAATAATTAGTTTTACACAATAAAAAATAACCTTTCTAACAAACAACTTCTAAGTTTTCTCTTAACTTTTATTTTAATTAGAGAACTTTCTAGAGGACTATACTATAAATTTTCGAATAATGATAGGCCTTGAAGACTTCAAAACCCTCAAATTTTATCACATCTGTTAATAATAATAACATTTTCTATTTCAACTTATGTGTAAATACATAACATTTTTGTAAATATGCTATACTTTTGCACTATTTTGCTTTTAGTTAACTGAAATAAATGTATGCACATTTTCTGCTAAGTGTTTCAAGAGAGTGTTCAGAGTCGAAGCCCATTGTCAAGTTAATTGTTGCTCTAGATCTTCTGTTTTATTTTTTGTCATTTTTTTCGAACGATGAAAAATCTTGGTAGATTCGCTGAGAAGATAACCAAGAAGTTAGGTGCCTTTATTCAGCCAATCATTGTCTTCGTGTTGGAAGGTCATTTTCTTTTTTTAACCAACCGTTGTCTCTGAAGCGCACACGAGCCTTGATATGTCAGATGAATTCCAATAATAGTGTAGGTTGCCAAAATAGAAATAGGAATGGGTCTGAAACACACCTAGCCCTGTTCTTTGCTAAGTGTTTACAGTCTTTTCAGAGAGAAAAAGTTTTACTTTAAAATGTACTGGTAGTATTTCCATTCATGAAAAGCCAGAATCCATAAAGGCGGTTATCTTTGGAAGTGACTATTTTCAATTCACTTTAGACACAAATCCCATACGGGGATGTCAATCATCTTCATTGTTTATGGTACTGTAATTATTTTGTTTAGCAAGTCTGCTTGAGTCTTCCTTTGTCCTCTGAAAAAAAAATGAAAAAAGTGACACCTTATTTAGATAGCTAGGTTTAGATAAAGCAGAGGAATGAAACATGTAGGACTGAAACAATACTTTCTTAGTCTCTGGTGGGAAAGTAAATGTAACAAGAGACTTAAACAACTCTAATTAGAAAAGTTCTGATCATCGCCGTAAGTAGTGTGAGAAGCTGACGTTTCTAGTGTTAGATCATAGTCAGAGCAACCAAAATAATCAAAAACACTTCAACCTAAAGCTACTTAAATCACGTGGTGTCACCAGGGAATTTCACAGCCTTTGGTGTATAAAACACCCTGCTGCATTGCAGGCAGCCCTGTGCCAAGAGTTTCTGTAGAGCAGGCTAAGTTCCTGAGTTGGGCGTGTCAAAACCTATGTCCGATGATCCGAAACAAACAAAAGCGTTAGATTTTGGTCTCAAGAACAACTGATTTGCCATCCATTGGTTCTCGAGGTCTAACTATTGTTTAGTATCATTCTACTAGGGGACTGCAATCTGATTGGCTATGATGCTAAATCGATTTTCAACAGTTCCCTAGTATCAAAAAATGTGGGTTTATTTTCCAATTAAACAGATTTTCAATAAGTATTTGCTAAATTTATTAACGTAGCTGAATGATACTAAAACAATAAGACTTCTAGGTCTCACGCCACCTGGTTAGCCTAGTTGGTAAGGTGCCAGGCTATCGAGCGGGAGGCTCGGGTTCGATTCCCGGCTGGACCAACACTTAGGGTCTTAAAATAATTAAGGAGAAGGTGC
>JAOEHV020176596.1:0-13635 GCA_025447995.2 Isaurus tuberculatus | reverse complement strand
TTTCCAACCACAAAGTCCCCAGTTCGATCCCGGCAGTTTGCCGAGATTTTCGAATATTTGTGTGACCTTCTTTTCCGGCTAAGCCAACTCAGCTTTCCATCCTTCCGGGGTAGGTAAATGAGTACCAGCATTTGCTGGGAGCTAGCCTGCGAAGATTATATTTCCTGATAAAAATTATTTCTAATTATTTCATAGATGAAGATGTTGACCTGGTATCCAATCTCGATGGTTGCTTCACTAGTTTGCTAAAAAATGAGCACTTTTTGGGACATGTTCTTCTCGACAAAGCGTTGCATTGTTCCGTGATGTTACTTGAACAGTATAAATTAAACAGAAGCAATACAGCTCTCTCTAGACAAGTGGATCAACTTCAAGAGGAAATTAGCAATATAAAAGAACAGAATAACACGCTAGAACAAGCTACCTCCTCTGCTAAGAATGAATTGGATACATGTACTCTTAAACTCAAGGAAAACATGAACAGAACGCAGGCGTTAGAGGATGGTATAAATTCAATGTCCAACACACTAGAAGTACCTAACTTGCACTCAGAGGATCATCTAAACTCAAGAGAAGGGGTCTGCTTAGATAGTCTTCGTAAGGGAATCAAAGCACTTTTAGATGAAAAGGGAGGTTTAAAGAAAGAAAAAGGGGATTTACTAGATCAAAACGAAAAACTAGTTAATGAAGCAGCTGTTACAAAGAAAGAAGTTGAAATACTTCAACAACAGTTCGATTCTACGAATTTTAAGCTAGAAAAAGAAACCAAAAATCGAGAACATCTAGATCGTTGTATATTGGAGGTATTCTCGATGTTACATTCAAACTGTACAAAAAATGAAACGGATGAGAACATGAAAGAATCAGCTATTGATAGAGTAATCAACGGTGAACTTAAATCAAAGATTTCTTGTATCCTATTTACCGAACCTTTGGAAAGCAACCAAAAAGATATCTCAAGGGATAAAGAATCACTTTTAGATGAACGTCTTGCGTTGAAAAATCAAGCAAATGAAGTCGAACAAATGAAAGCAGACTTAAATACTGAACTTTCCAAAACCAAAGCCAGACTTGAAGAAGCTCTAAAAACAATTGAAAAAAATCAGGTTGAAATGGATGCCATATTCGAACTGCTTAAACCAAATGGAAAAGAAAATGTGTCACAAAGCGATTCACCAAAAAATTCTGGATTCCAAGTCGATAACAACAAATTAAACAAAGGAAAGCTTTTTGTTGCTGTTAATTCTTTGGTGGAAACAAAAACAGATCTGGAATCAAAACTTGTAACAAGCACTGACAATCTAAAAGAAACCATTGCTATCAAGGAACGGCTGGAGAACGATGTATCATCCATATTTCAGCTGTTCAATATGTCAGAAGAAGGTATCTCTGAAGCTGATAACCAGCCTTTGAGCACAGAAGAAGGATATGAACTGAGCTTGGAAGTCTCCTCCATCATTGGGACCAACCGGAAGCTCAAAGAAGAGTTGAGTGACGTTCAAACGGAAAGAGAGGGAATGGAGAAACAGTTGTTGATTGCTAAGGTGAGTTGAGACGTTTATCTTTATGTGTAGACCCGTAGAAAACAATTTTGATGGAAAGGAAGGGAAAAAGGGGAAGCGAACTAAGATAATAGTTGACCTCACGTCATAATTTTTCAGGGAGAGGGGAACGGTAACGTCAAGATCATGGTTGGTTTACCACACAATAGTTATGTTTATCAATAATAAAAAAAGAAGGAAGTATGCGGCAACAGATGTGATTTTCTTTCCGTCTGGTTAATTGGCGTCTTCAGATGGAATCGTGAATTTAAAAATGAAGCCTCAATTTAGTTTATCTATTTATAATTGTTCATTTCTATAGCTCTTTTTCTCTGTGCACAATTAATTCCAATTTCACGAATATGCTTCCTGTTAAATTAAAAGATATTAAAGTAAGAAAAAAAAACAGAATTGATTGTAATCCTTGAGTCATGGAAAACGCCTGCAGCTTGGAGTCGATAAGACTTCAAAATCTTAAGATATTTGTGCTTCAACAGAGGTTCCAATTGCGAAGCTCATTATTTTTTCACTATAGATAAAACGATCTCTGAGAGAGATTAATAGAGTTTAGAGCTATAATATCCATTTACGGGAACAAAGCTTTCCGGCAAGCTTTTTGAGATTGTTGGTTCGAGATGTTTAAAAGACTTTTCGAAGTACGTAGTTTTTGTAAGTAACTTGAACATTCTTATCGGAGTAAAAAACTTTAAACAAAAAATTTCGCTGACAGCGGCTGTTATACCTAAAACAAAATGTAACGTTACCACTAACAGCTGCGCAGACCAGCTCTTAAGCTTTGTCCCACGCGATTACTTGAGACAGTGGAAAATACCTGCGCGCCACAACTTCTACAAAGACGCAAACCATCCGCTGATTCGACGTTACAGACTACCTACGAAGACAGGGAGGCGTACACTCACAAAAACGAACTTATGGAAATTATAAGAAACTTCTGAAACGAACGCTGATGATTATGTTTATTTTCCAGAAAATGAATAAGAACGTGGGCTGAACGCCAAGACGAAAAGATGCGAGCGTCGTCCAGGTTCTTGCGCTGCGCAGCCAGGCACTGCCAACACGCGCGGAGAAACAAAATCTAGGAGTTACCAATACATAATTATGTCTAGGCTTGACAATCTTGAGGAGTCATCTTAAGGTGGCTCTATATAAATTTTTTGGCGCGCTTAGCTTGGATACGAATAGCATGCGCAGTACCGTAACTTTAAGAACTTCTATTTTGTTGACGTCACGAAAACCAAGGGTTTTCAAGTGATCTTTTAAACGCATATTGGGCGCGTTCCAGACCGTGAATTTTTTTGAAAATTGGCACCTGAATAGAATTTTTCTTTTTCTCGCTGTTAGGAAAAAAAACCCATCAAATTTTTATACATTTATTATGTCATACGCGTCCAAAACAAAAATTACAAGTTCCTCCGAAAATTACGTACAGATTTTCTTGTAGCTTTGTCAGTTCAAACTCCGTGGGTGTTTACTCTGTTTCCCCGAAAACAAAGAAAATTCACCGTGTAGAAACCTAGAAACACTTTCTAGTAGTCAGGTAGTTTCAAAAAATAAGCTAAGGATTTCTATCAGTAGTTGCCATAGCAACAACATTTAGGTTCTGAAAGAGTCTTCCATACGAAGTCTAAGGCTGTACGTTTTTATGATTGGCCTTCTACCGAGTGCTATGTGATAAACATTTGCCAAGGGAGAAATTATTATGCATATGTAATATCCAAAGCTTTATAAAATACTATATAGAGCCACCTTAAACCTTGAAAACCCACTGATCTATACACTGAGTTAAATAATATTTTTGTTCAGAAAATATGTTAATGGTTGTCTAAGGATACAGTTAGGTTCACATGTTGAAATAGCATCCTCAGACAATATTCGTGTATCGTTGAGATAGCACATGCGTGTTAGTATCACGTACTTGTAGCCACTACTATGGGCAGTAAGGCCACGTTAGTAGCAGGCATTAGCAAACTCTCGCTCAACATCAAACTCCACCTGCTTACCAAACTTATCAAACTTCACCTGTTGTACGGTGCGGAAGCGTGGACCCTAAATGCAGAAACCCGTCGGAATCTTGAAGCTGCTGAGATGTGGTTTTACCGCCGTATGCTCAAAATTTCCTACCTCGACCGTGTCACCAATGAGGAGGTTCTGCACCGTATGCAAGTGGAACGACAACTTCTGAAGACCATAGAAAGACGCCAACTGAAGTTTCTTGGACATTACATTCGGAGAGGAAAGCTAGAAGATTTGTGCCTTGGCGGCAAGATCAATGGAAAACGAGCTCGGGGTAGGCAGAGGAAGACCTATCTGCAAAATTTCACCCAATTCAAATCAACAAGAGAACTATGGGACGCCGCCAGAAACAGAGATGAATGTCGGGTCATGCATTAAACTGGTTCGCCTAACCCCGAATCGGGTGGCACTCAAGAAGACACCGGAAGAAGAAGATAGCCATTGGAGATTTGCAATGTAATGCCCGCTCCTAATATAAGGCTAACAGATATTTATTTTAGATGTTAGGGTGAAGTCCACCACCAACACTGCCTTCATGCACATATTAGTAGCTGCAAGTACTAAAAACTAGCCGCATGTGCGGCGCCAAACGCACCACCTTCCTTTAACATAACCTTCTGATAATTTAGATACAGTCTCACTGCTTTATCCAGTTTTGGTTTTCATTGACGATTTAAAGGGATGAAAAAACAGGATGTAGCGCAATATAATCTACCATATTAAGATCAAAAGTGTAAAAAAAACAGCAAATTTTACAGCTTTGAAAGGTTACTTAGCCGAGAAGAAACTAAAGAGCGTAACCTTGCTACGAACTCGAGTCGGTTAAAGATTACTGAAATATTTAATTACTGCTTTGAATTAGACGGTGAAGGGCGCCTAAGTTTAAATAGTATAAAAAAAATTGCGAGCTAAAAAAAAAAGAAATCAATACAGACAAAAATAACAACAAAATATATTTGATTATAAGTTTATGAATTAGCACGACTGACATGAAATGGGTAAAAATATTTTGGCATCTAACTTTTTGCCATCTTTGATAGCAACATTTGGTTAACTGGTGAACTACAAAATGAAATACAATAGTATGATGGACAGAGTTGCTCGTTTAGGGAAGACTTTTCCCAGTTTTTTGTTATGTAGATCTTTATAATTTGTGGAATTGAAGCAGAGGATTAAACAAACGATTTGTTCTGATTATTATTACTGCTAAGAAAAAAAGAAGAAGTTTGATGCTTTTTATAATGGTTCTTATTTCTAGGGATAAAAAAATATTAAAGTGTTTTATGAAAACAAAATCCTGAGAGAAGTGATAGTTGATAAATTAAATCAAAAACCTTATAATAACGTTTGCTAAGCACGTGATAACGAAGGGAAAAAAAAAATTTTCAGAGTGATTCACAATTAAGATTTAAAATATTCACATACTAAAAATATGAAAGATAATCAAGACATAAATGAAGATAAGAAGTGAGCCACATTGTTTTTATTTATCATTTATTAGAAACTAAGGTCTTGACCAACATAAGTAGAGTTCTTACTAAAAATGAACGACTTGAAATTCTTTGTAATAGAAAAAATTCAGGAGGGTAGACTAAGCGGCGTGCATTTTTTAAAACATATACAATCAATTCGGATAAGACGATTCTTATTAAACAGTTTAACCATAAAATTAAGCAATAAGCCAAAAACTTGTTTTAAACTTCTAACGACGTTTCGATGTCTCCCAACGTCATTTTCAGGTCACTGTTATTTGAAGCTAAACAAAGTTTATATAACAAGAGGGCTGAATACTTTCGAGTGCTCAACTTGTGCAAATGTTAATGTGACCGGCCAAAGTTAATACAATGGCGGATAAACTCCATAGCTCCTTCGCATTAAGTAAGTTGTTTAGAACACTTTTCAGACGTGTAAACAAGTGTAATAAATGATCGCGTTTCAAAATTCCGAATTTGTTTAGCTTCAATTAACAGTGACTTGTAAATGACGTTGGGAGACACCGAAACGACGGAAACATCGTCAGAACATTAAAATATGTTATCGTTTAATTTTACAGTTAAACTGTTTTTAAGAATCGTCTAATCCGAATTGATTGTATGTTTTAAAAAATGTACGCCGTTTAAACTAGACTCATGAATTTTTTTCTATTACATAGAATTTTACGTCGTTCATTAGTAAGAACTCTACTTACGTTGGTCAAGACCTTAATTTCGAATAAATGATAAAAACAATGTGGCTCACTTCGTGTCTTAGTTTATGATTGTCTTTCAGATTTTTAGTATATGTGAATATTTTAAATCCTAATTGTGAATCAATTAAATTCAAAATTGACACACAAACGTAATTTTGACTCTCTTTTTTTTATGTGAAATCCTCTAAGCTGAAATCCAAAACAAAAACGCAAAGAAAAACCGAGTAAAAAACAATTTACAAAACAAATGTTACTAACTTTATAAGGATAAATATACATAAATTATGCAAATTATGTTTTTGGATAATCAACTATTAGAGGAGGATTTTGTGCGCTCCTAGTAGGTAAACCATTTATTGGCATTTTATTGTTTGTTTGTTTGTTTTTATAACTTTGTAGTTGTTAACATTATCTTTGAATGTTTTTAGTATTGTCCTGGTTTGCTTGCAGAATGAGCTTCAAATTCTGAAGACGAAAACAAGGGCCCAGTCGCGGACTTCGTTATGTTCAGGTAGCCAAGAAAATACTCCATCCACACTGAAAGACCTGATAGACGGAAGACTACAAATCCAGGAACATTGCAACTCGCTGAACGAGAACCGTAAACGTCTCGACGGATCATTTTCTGATCTTCATAAGGAAGTTTGCAAGCTTGAGGAAAAATGTGCTGGATCGGATGAAAGGCTTGATTTCAACGACCATGATATCGAAGCTTTGAAGAACAGTATTTCTTCTTCAGAAGCTGCACCTGACAAACTGAGTATATTTAAAAGTACTTTAAAAACTTTGCAAATAGAAAATGAAGAAATGAAGGAAAGAACTAAGCAATTAGAAATAACTCACGCTAAAAACAAAGAAGTGGAACAAGAAAACAAATATCTACAAGAAGAAAAAGGTTTATTAGAAGAAGAATATCATGAAAAGCTAAACACACTTGAAGAAACTATCTTAGCATTAAAAACAGAAAACACAGAGGCAAAAGGTTTATTGGAAGAAAGATCACAACATTTAAAGCAAAGTTGCGCCCAACAAAAAGCTACAGAGCACAAACTTATGGCCTTAATTCAAGAAAAAAATCAGTCAGATGTTGTTTATTGTGAGAAAGTACAAAAACTTGAACAAGCCCTTTTAACTTTAAAAGCTGAACGTACAGAAATTAAACGTCTATTAGAAGAAAGAACAAAGCAAAAAGAAGAGATATGTGCTCAACAAAGAATCACAGAACAAAAAATAAAAGCTTCATTAGAAGAAAGATCTATGTCCGATCATCGAGAACATTCTGAAAAACTGAATAAACTTGAACAAGCTTTCTTTACGTTAAAGAAAGCAAATGAAAAGAATAAAAAGTTGTTGGACGAAAAGAAAAAGCAATTGGAACTGGTTTGCGATTTGCAAAAGGAAGCAGAAAGGGAAAAGCAAGCTTTATTGAGAGAAAAATCTTTGTCGGAAAAGCAACACGCAGAAGAAATAAGTAAACTTAATGGAGCTCTCTCGATCTCAAATGAAAAAATCAAAGAAATTAAAATAGCCTTTGATGAAAAGAGAAAAATACTGGATGAAATCTTTTCTCAGAAAAAAGAAATAGAGAGTGATAACAAAGCATTACGAGAAGCAAAGAGTTTATCAGATGAAAAATACTTAGAAAAAGTAAAAGCACTTGAAAGTACTGCTTTGTTTCTGAAGGAACAACTAGAATTACACAAAAATGAGATAGTAAAAGTAAATAATGAAAAGAAAGCTTTGAATAAAGTAATTGCCGAGAAAGATAACTTAAAATATGAAATTGAAAAAGAACTTGCAGATTTGAAAAAGGAGACAATTGGCAAAAAGGAGGTTGAATTGTTGCTTGAAAAGAAAAGAGTTGAGATAGAACAAAGGGAAGCTTTTAAGTTAGCAGCTGCAGAATCTGCGCAGGTGCGACTCGGTGAAGAAATACGACAGCTTGAAAGGAATTTGGACATGTTAAAGAAAGAGAAAGAAAAGATCGAGCATAGTTCAATCGCTAAACAACGTGAACTAGAAACAATTCGCAGTCAAATGTTACAAAAAGAAAGCGAAAACAAATCGTTAACAGAGTTAAAAATCTCGACTCAACAGCACCTTGTTGAAATGAAAAATGCATTTGAAAAAGAGTTATTGGAAGTGAATGAAGAACACGAGAAGTGTAGACGTTTGGCTCATGAAAGAGAAAAGGAACTGTTGGATTTAAGCAACAAATTAAATTCTATCGACATCTTTGTACGTGGGATAGAAGCAGAACTGACACTAACAAAAGAGGAAAAGGAGAACTACGAAATCAAGCTGTTATCGAAAGACCGTGAGTTTGAAGATTTAAAGAACAGTTTGGTATCCTCAAAAGAACAACTGCAAAATCTTTCCGACGAGCTTTCCACTGTCACTGAAGAGTGCGATTGTCTGAAAAATCAACTGCGAGTAAGTGAAAGTCAACGATCGTTATTACAAGATGAACTCAAGAGCTTGATTGACTTACCAGAATTGAAGAAAAAGATCGATTTACGGCCTCCCAGTCAAGACACAGAGAAAAAGGAAGAAAACAAAAAGTCGAAGGACGATTTACCTGTTTCGAAAGATGAGAATACTTGGCTAAACACAGACTTAACGCTTGCTAAAAAGACGTTGTTGAAACTAAAAGAAGACCTCACTCTGTCTAACCTGCAAACCAGGAATCTGAGTTCACAGTTGTCTTCGTTACGTGAAAATAGCAATCAACTGGAGGAGGAATTATCCACAATGAGAAAACCAAAAGCTCCGCGATCCAGGACCCATTCTGCATCTGACGAGACATTTAGATTGGAAATCGAACTAGCTGATTCTCGCCAACGGGTTATTGATCTTCAAAAGAAAATCATCGACGTCCACAATGAAAAAGCAGTGTTATTGGACAAACTGTCATTTGCAGAACTGCAGCTAGAAAAAGTGACACTAGCACTGGAAACTCTTCTAAACGAGAAGAGCAACACAATAGTTCAGCTTGAAGAGATCGTTTTAAAGTACAAAAAGGAAATGAAAGAAATAGAAGGTATTCTTGCTGCAAACGAAATTGTGGTAAACGTGGGAGCTAAGAAATCCCTTCTAAAGGATCAACTCCAAGATATAGTAAAAACGACAACCGCTTTCAAAGCAGAGCTTTCGGAGTCCAACAACAAAATCTATATCCTGGAAAACGAACTTGTGAAGACAAGCAAAGAGAAAGATGACATTGAGAAGGAATTAGGACAGCTGCGAAACTGGACAAGATCTGTCAATGAGAACCAGAGTGATAATGTGAAAAATGTTGCAGAGATGGGAAGACTAAAAGAAGAGTTACAGAAGTATCTAAATGGCAAAAACAAATCAACCTTAAACTTGGAACAAAGCGTTAACTTTTATAAGAAGGAAAATGAAAGGCTTCAAGGAAAGTGCAACGAAATGGCCAAAACAGCTTGTGAGAAGTGTGCCAAAAAGAATAATCAGCAAGAAAAAGTTGGAAGGGCTACTGACATTAGCAGACTTGATGAACTAAGAGAGGAACTAGCTTGGTACAAAGCAGAGAAGAAAAGGTTGGAGCTTTTGTTGTCAAAGAATAGTAGTAGGTCGTTGGAAAATGACCTATCAGAAAAGAACACAAAAGAAATCGAAAATATGGAAAACATAACGCCGTCCCGTATGCATGATAACTTACATTTTGAAAAAGAGCAGAGTTATGTTCAAGCAGATAAAAGTCGACTCGAAAGCATTGAGCAACTAGTTCACGAGCTGCTCTCCGTTGAGAAACAACAAATGAAACTAAAAAGGACACTTAAAATGCTGGCCTTAAACTCGCCTCACGAATTGAACACTCAAGACGCAAGATCGGGCGCGCTGGACGAAGAAGAACCAGAGAGAACAGCCAAAGTTAAATCTGCTGAGTATGTCTCCCCGACAAGCAAAGTTCTTCTTAGGTCATTGCAAGAACTAGAAAAAGCAAACAGTATAATTTCCGAGGAAAACCACTCTCAAAAGTTTCGCATTCTAGATCTAGAAAAACAGCTAGAATTTGTAAACTTTAAACTTTCTGTTAAAGAAAAAAGTGATCATAGTGGAGGAAGAAAAGCGCTGGCAACTGTCCTCGCATCAGTTAAACAACAACGAGAAGAACTGCAGAAATCTCTTGAAATTATTTCAGGCGAAAAAGAAGATCTCGAAGAGGAGAACTATGCTTTGAAAGTAAAAAGTACTCGTTTACAGAAGGAACTTGCTTCGTCAAATTTTCAGAAGGAGAAGTTCGAGAAAGAGTTGAACTCTCTGCGAAGTGAATTATCAAACTCAAAGATTCCCCAGGAAAATAAACCTGATGCACATCAGACTTGTAACACTGTTTCCCTTATATCCAAGGAAAGAAGCGTGTTTCATCCAGGTGCTGAGAGGAACGAAAAAATGACTGCTAATACAAATGATTCTACAAAGAAGAAGTCGAAAGTAAACAAAATGGAAGACAGTAAACCAAAGACCGCTGGCGAACAGTTTTCTTTGGTAAGCAACACAGGCTCATACGCTAAACCCGCAAGGTTCAATTTCTGTTTTTAGGAAAACAAGTCTACACCGTTCACTTCATCTTAAAGTATAAGTCAATCATTTTCACACTCACCTCACACACTCAACTCTAAGCATTGCCAAAGATTAGTGACTAGTTTCCAAGAAAGCGAGATTGACCCAAAGGTAGCTCTTCGTATTTATCCACTCATTCTTCAGGAGTTACCAATAATACAACTGCATTTTCGGCTTAACTATAGTTGAAGTTAATCGCGCCTGATAATAGTTCTTTCTTAAGCTCAAAGCGCTTTACAAGCAAATACAGGGTTCAAAGAGTAGAAGTTCTGGGAAAGTTAAGTTTTTAAGTAACTAAGAATTGCCCTCAGTGAAATAGACAGACAACAACACCGGGATCACTACCCTGCTCTTTTCGATAAGTGCGTGGATTGTTTTAAGTCCCCCAAATAGAGAGGCTGGACCTACGGTTTAACGTCCTTATCCGAGAAGACGCGAAGGTCTAATCATTTGTTAGAATATCGAATCCGAGCCTCCACGATGACTTGCTCCTTACCAAGTAGGCTAACCCCAGCTGCGTTTCCGTAGAGCTCTTCCAATTTTGTAATTTTCACAGTTTTGATAGGTTTGGTTCGTTCTTTTACGAGTATAAAATCACAAGCAAAGCCATATCGCTTGCTTTGGGGTTTATTACAAAAAGATTTGGTGACGATTTCATTTTATAGCGTTTCGAAAACGGAAGACTTGGATTGAGTTAAATTTACTTTACTTTTATTCTGTTTGATATTAGAAGATGCCAAACGGTATTTTATGTTCATTGTTAATTGCAAACCAAAGTTTAATAAAGTTTTTAAGTTATAATGTATCGATCAATTCGAAACTTCAACATGCCCCCCTCTCCGAGTTACAAATCAAAACTTCGCTCTCTCTCAATTGGCTGGAGAAAGTTCTAAAGTTTTCACAATAAAAAATATCTCGGACGATATTCGAGGCCATTTATAATTTATTCATTTGTCAACTACACTTTATTTGTTGCAATACGGGCAAATTCTAACAAAATAAAGCCTATAACTTTATCAACAGGATAACTCTACAAGAAACTCAAGACAGAGGAAGACAGACGGCAAAGGCTCTAATTTTGACCGAAGAAGCATTAGAAGTGAGTACTTACGGTTATTTGACTTAAGAGCTTTTTAAAGATGCTTAAGGCCAAAGTGGCGAATCTATTTCTCCTATTTTGACAGTCGCTAGCTAGTCAGGCTGAATATATCATACACAGGAACGCCGTAAGTTTTGCCATTTAAAGTGATGACATCTAAACGTGTAAATAATATTTTGAAGAGGAGATACATGGATATATCATTGATCATCCTGTATTAAAAGGTGTTACCATATATGGTTATGTTATTTTCCTATGTGAAGATAGCAAGTTCTTAAATAGAAGATACCTAGTTGTTTTATTGATATTATAAAAAATGTTATCATGTATGGTGATGCTCTTTCCTTATCTGAAGAAAACAAGTTTTCGAAGAAAAGAAACATACGTTTTTCATCAATAATCTTTAACAATTGTTCTCTGAAATCGAGATATTCGAAAGAAACTTCTCACCATATGTAAGAAAATAATTATTTAAAAAAAAAGCTAAATCCTTTTTCGAGCCTAGTGGTCCATTGGGCCGGCACTTATCTCCGGTTTCCGTAGTGTTAAGCGGATGAGAGTGTTTGACTCCCCCTGGACGAGACACTAATCCATCGCAGGTTAGCTCCCAGCCGAATCTGATACTCATTTACCGACCCCGTAAGGATGGAAAGCTAAGTAAGCTTCGGCGAAAAGTCACACAAATGTTCAACTTTCGGTAGAGCCGAGGAATCGAACCTTGGACTTTGTGGTTGGAAGACTGATATCTTACCAACTGCGCTAACCACGTCGCCTTAAAAAAAATATATTATTTTAGTGGTATACAAACTCGGTGACCTGAACTCGACAGCAAATTTTCTGCCTTTGTTTTTATTTTCTATCAATTATGCATATGCAAAACACAGAGACTCGCTTTCAAACTCAACGACTCAGTTTACACAAAGAATGTCGACCAACAGAATTAGATTTCAAAAATTGTATTCTGCGTTTTCTATTATCTTTAATTGCCATTTAGTAATTAAAGTCTCGCAAAAATTCTTTACCACCAAAAAGTAAATAACGTCTCATAGACCGACTTAGCGAACCAATCAAAACACGCATACTGCCAATGTTACCAAGTTTCATATAATAATAGTTTTTTTTTTCAGGGTTTTGGAACATTTATTTTTAGTTGATAGTAAATTGTAAAAATCTTTTATCGCTTGATAGAAAAAAAACATGTTTATAATTAACCTAAAAATCTATTATTTTTATTTCTTTTATCTCTTTTCCAGAAACAGCCCCAGCAAGAACTACGTCACACCAAAAATTAGATACTTTGTCCAGGTAATACAACCTGGTATATCATTTCATGGAACTCAAATATTGTTCACAGCAGTACAATATACAATTATAATACTGCTCTAAACGTGTAAATATTACTTTTCTTCATTTTACCATTTAATCTGTATTTTTACTTAATTTATTGTAAACGTTTTTTATATTTCATTTTCTAATAATTGTCCTTATTTATGTACTGTAAATAGTTTCCTTTATTTTTTAAATAATGTAAATATTTTGTCTTAATTTTGGTGTAAACGCTAAAATATTTTGACAGTTTCAGCTCTAGAAAAATTTATCAATAAAAGTATCAATAAGTCCATTTTTTCCACACGATTAAATTTACGAAATACAGTAAACAAAAACAATAACTCTAGGAAAAAATAATAGAATATTGTTATAAGGTTGGTCGTTTTAGTTTGCTTTGATGAAGTTTTCAAACAAAAAATATATATCTAATCATATGAATAAAAAGAAACTTTTAAAGTTGTAATTCGCACTAACACATGAATCAAAAAACTTCTGAAGGGCTGATGAACCCTGTCTAGATGTGACAAAATCAGAAAAAGGAAGTAACGATTGATGTAATCTCTTATAAATAAAGTTATGTATTTTCTTTATATCAATTAATGTCAAATTTTACCCTTACAATTTCAAAGACTGTCAAAGTTTTGGTTGCCATAAATTCAAAACGCATTTTTCTACATCTCTCCGCCAGTTCAATATACCTGACGATTGGCTCACACTGTAAACCCTTCCAACTGGTTCGACGAAAACCATAACACATAAATTTTGCGCGCATTCAATATCAGTCATTAGCATATACCCAACCAGCGAATAGTGCTTTTCGCGCGCTCTGATTGGTTCCCTAAAAAGTGAATATCCAG
>JAOEHV020176485.1:2239-13636 GCA_025447995.2 Isaurus tuberculatus | reverse complement strand
TCCAAGGCGATTAGGGAAAAATAGAGTTTAGAATGGGCCAATCAAATTTGAGGAAATTGTAATTATTATAATAAAGTTGGTTATTATTATTATTATTATTATTATTATTATTATTATTATTGATATTAGACGTCATTCAACAACATATGACGCGAGCAAAAGCGGGAATAGAAAACTAGGCTTTGGAACATAAACACTACAGAAGCTATTCGTAAGTTTACTTGAACTATTTTGAATGCAAGAACCCTGAATTCACTTTTTCCGTCACATAAATGTTCTTAACCAGCCTGGAACGAGAGGGTTAAAAAATATTTAGAGTACGACATGAATAAGTCAAGTATAAGAACACAGGGTAACAATACCTCGTAGCACGCTGCGATGACAGCAAGTAGAGGGCGATGGAGGGCAAGCGCATGCGCAAGAAGCGATCTCCAAGGAACCTTAGCTGCCTGGCAGGCAAACAACACATCGCAAAGGTCGTCGGGAAGGTCATCCGGATCCAAAGGTTTGTCTAAATTGAGGCAAGCATGCGCATATGGGATGTCATAAAATGTTCATATTATACTGTTCCGCAAGTTGGCTAAATTGTTTCAATTGGCTAAATTGTTCCGCAATCGATACGGAATTTAATGGCGCCGAAACCAATTTGAGAATTTCACACGATTCTCAGTAAATTTTTTGTATTTCTGTTTCAGCCACATAATAGGATATTAGAGTCTTTGAATCGCCCTAGACGGGACACTAAGTTGTTAGCAATTATTGGATTACTCTTCAAAATCTTTATATGCATAGCATGTTTGTTTATATCTAAATATTTCGAAACAGGAGCAACGCTAATGATACATAAAATTCAGTAACAAAACCATAAGAGGTTAATAACTGAAACACACTTCTTTTCTATGAAAACAACACTAAAAATACCACAGCTGCTTTGCTACATAGTTTTTGTCTGATACCAACGCAAGATCAAAAATAAAAGAAACGAAATAAAATAGGGGCCCTCTATCATAATCAGATGCCGTGAGCTGTCCACCAATGGCACAATAGATCGGTCCACAGAGCTAATAGGAACGATTATTTCGCGAACAATGAGAAGCTTGATCGACATCATGTTGCTGTTATCGAGACGGTGCTAATAAAGAACAGGCTGCGCTTGTAAGGCCACCTTGCTCGCGCTCTAAACGATCAACCTATCAAAGACCTCTAGTTCTTAGGTTCCAGGAAGCTCAGTCGCGCTTTCTCTACGCTTATCGCACCTCATTGATGGACTGGAACCTGGACATCTCATGGAAATAAAAGGGGACTGACTATATTGGAGAAGGCTAGTGTCGGACATAGGAGAAAGAACCGACAGTGAAAGAAGGAAATGCAAATTAGAAACAAGGGAGAAAAGTAAAAGAGTCAAAAATGCATGGACAATGCCATGACATAACATAATTGTTTTTTTTTTGTTCGGGGTCCGATGTGGCGGTCTGAAATTTTCAATGCCGAGATTGAATTTTGACTCTTGCGCATGCTCTAATCTCACAAGCGTAATAGGGTTTGGAAGTTTGCATTGCTTGGAATTCCATCGTTAAGACTTTCAATCGTTAGGGAGTTTTTCATCCCTCGGAATACATGTCAGGGTTTTATATTTCTTATATTCCTGTACTGATGTTTGACTGGTCACGTTAGCGCATGCGTGGTAGCCAAATAAAAATATTAGCACCATGAAAACCTCAGATCGCCATACCGGTTCCTAAGGCGTGTATAGACGAACCTTTCTTGATACTTTTTCTCTCATTACCATACGTGTTCTGGTATTAAATTTACTGCTCATGAACGGTTTTCTAACCCAGCAGATTTTTAAGCTAAAAGCTAAATCCTTTTACGAGCCCATTTGAGTGGCCCATCGGAGCAGGTGCTTATTTTGGGTTTCTGTAGTGTTAAGCAGATTAGAGTCCTTGACTCCCCCTGGACGGGAACCTAAACCATCTAAAGATGGTGCTCATTTACCGACCTCGTAAGGATGGAAAGCTGAGTACGCTTTGGCGGTAAAGAAAGCCACACAAATGTTCCAATTTCGGCAAAGCCGGGGATCGAACCTGGGACCTTGTGGTTGGAAGGCATAGATCTTACCAACTGCGCCAACCACGCCGCCTTACAAAATTATGTGCTTATGACATTTAGCTGAAGAAAGTAACTCCGAAAATCGTCTTTTGAAACTGAACGGCACAAAAACAGGGAAATTTTATCGAGAACGGCGTGAAGAAGACTCTGTTAAATATCGTATTAGAAACTGCAAATATAGACACAAAAATTTAATAATCTCGTTCACTAGACAAACATTCTTAAGTTCTAATCTCAAATCATGATTATTTTAATTCATTCACTATCTATAAGTTGTATGCTAATGAAATAGACGGTAAACTATGACGTCAGTAAAGATTTGCTTATACCGCTGCATCTTTAAACTTGAATATTTTCTTCTGCACTATATTTCTACAATGTTTAATAGAACGGTTTCAGCTCTCAGAATGAGTGTC
The DNA here is from genome assembly GCA_025447995.2 of Isaurus tuberculatus. NCBI lineage: Eukaryota > Metazoa > Cnidaria > Anthozoa > Zoantharia > Zoanthidae > Isaurus > Isaurus tuberculatus. The sequence goes on along the minus strand of JAOEHV020176485.1, from coordinate 11,111 downwards.
AAGTTTAAAATTTTTCAACACAATATACCTTGACTGTCGTCTCTTGAGGTTTCGGTTGTACTTGATAACTTTTCTCCTGACTCCGTTGATTTCCCCTCAGCTGCACTACTCGAATCCTTGTCACTACCCCGTTGTGATTTCAGCTTACTAGTCTCCTCATCTTCTGCACTGCTGCTTTGAGCCGAGGGAAATGGTGCAGAATAGGAGGTCGCTACTTCCGGTGTACTTGCAGGATGACGCAAAACACGGGAAATAAACTGAGCCCGAACATCCCTCGTCGGAGTAACGGCCTGAGACACAAAAAGTTTAAATATTGAATTTTTAAGCCGGACTGACATTACTCCATAGATGTCATGGGTTCGTCTCCCGTCAAAGTTATCATTCCAGATTTTAAAGTGGAATTGATTGACCCATTAAATATGACATCAACAGTGGATTTGTAGCTCAGTAAGTAAAAACGCTGTAGTGGAATTGCAAAGGGGTTGAATGAAAATCCCGTTAAATCCGAATTTTAAATTTGGAATATATGTATATTATATTTTTAGTGCTGTTTTAGTGATTCTTTTAGAGCTATTCTGATAACTATTTTAGAGCTATTTTAATAGGTCAATCAATGCCACTTATATGTGTAGAATGATAATAGTGAATAACAATTTGATGTATTGGCCCGATTTTTTGCCTTTGTTTTAAGCTCTCTTTTTTGCTAAAGTGTTTTAATAAAATTTTTAGTTCTTACCATAATTTATCCCTTGCTTAAACTTGATATTGAAAAATAAAATGACCGTAGAATGCTCAAAACATATTTGATTTACAGCACTTTTTACTACTCGGAATTCCTCGTTATCATCATCATTATCATCTTTATCATTATTATAATCATTATCACTCATACTATAAATTGGATCAAAAGCACAGCATAGCTATTGCTCCTCCTTAAGCGTTGATCATCATCATCATCATCATTATCATCCGAATCTTTACCCTCATATTCATCGTCACTCTCCACCTATCATCATCAACAGCATGATCATCATAATCATTGTCACCATCATAATCACCACGGCCATTGTCACCGTCACCCACACCGACCTCGTCGACGTCATCATTTTCGTCTTCATCATCATCATCATCATCATCATCATCATCATCACCATCCTCATCCTCCTCCTCCTCATCATCATCAACACTATCATTATCATCAACACCATCATCATAATCATCAACACCATTATCATCAACAACACCATCATCTTCGCCTTCATTATCTTTATCACTATTATTATCGATTCCCACCAGTTCTGTTCTCTTGCCCCCCTTCTTTCTACGACGTCTCTTCTCGGGCTCATCAGCATCACTCTCCACCTTAACTGTTTGTGCATTCTTCAGTGCAAGATGGAGGTGCTCCCTCAAATGGCTGTTGGTGAAATGATGCTCCACAACTTCAATAACCTGAAATGAAAAGCACGAATTTTGACAATTTAAGCTTTTTAATTGCGAACAAGAAACGTATTGAAGTATATGACAAATTAAACTGGCGGGTTAATGTGGGCGTTTGGAAGATCCATTTTTATTATTCATTTGTTTATTGACTTATATATTGTTTTATTTATTAACTTATTTATTCATTTATTCATTCTTTATTCTTTTCTTGCTTCCCCCACCATCTCTACCTCCAGAAGAAAAAATATTTGGGTAGCTAAAACTTAAAGATATTATAACTTGGGTAAAGATTAACTTAAGCCCTAAAGAATTGGATAAGAAAAATCTACTGACGCATACCCTATTATGGGAAATATAAAAAGGATCGTAACAAGGTGGCCAAAATGTAAGTATGATTTAATTAACGCGGTTTGTTTGCATTCACAACTTTAAGTGGTTGACGCTCTATTGTCGTCATTTTCATAATGGAATGTGATTTTCACCGGCCCAAAAACGTCATTCAATACAACTCGAAGTTTAATTACGGCATTAAAACAAATAATAGTTAAAGCCCGGTTGAAGCTAGGATGTGAGGAAATTTTTCATACCAACGGCATGCAATCGGGCTATTTAGAAGTTTCAGAGAAGTTTAGAAAAATCGAGGTAATTTAGCGATCATAATTACAATCATTCCGATGAAGAAACAATTGCAAATGGGGCACACCACATTACAATTTTATCTTAAACTTGTTAATTTTCAGTCCAAATAAAAGTTCTTTAAAATATAAATTGCGTAAAATAATACTGTTTGAATTAAAAAGTGCAACAATCAAAGGTTGATTTAATTTCCTATAATAAGGTAGTTTTAAAAGCTTATTTCTTGAGTGTCAGATAGTTGGCTGAAAAACATTTAAGCAAAAATAGCTTCTTTCCGCCCCTATCCTGATCGGTTCCTAAGTTTCGCTATAGCGCTAACTTACAAGTTTTCAAGAAGAAGGGCTGATGCTCGGAACACCAGCTCCTTACGCTATTTATGGGAATGATCATAACAGTTTCAACACTCTTAAATCAGGCCCGTACGCAGGGAGGGGGGGGGGGTGCGCGGGGTGCGAACGCACCCCCCTCCCTCAACGGCCGTAAAGGTCCGCAAAAGTCCACTCGATTATAAAAGTAATGAATAGATATTTATTAGATACAATAAGTTCGGCGTTCTAGATTCCGCCATGAGCTCATATTTTCATTAACCCTTGAGATAATGATGAAATATATTTGCTTATGAAAACAATGTGTCCAGCACAAAGAACTTTTTTCTCTTACTTTTCCAATACTTTTTAAAGCGAGAAAAATGTGTCCGTGGGTTGGGGGGGAGAGGGGGTTGGTCCCAAAAAATTTTGTTCGCACCCCCCCCCCAAGGAAAATTCCTGCGTACGGGCCTGTAAGTTGCTTCGACAATTTGCTAAGCCCAGCATCGTTTAAAAACGCTTACAAATATTAGTACCAGTGACATTGTCAGGTTTTTGTTTTACCGAAAAAAGAGCAAAGTCTCCTGACTCACGAGTTACTTTGAATTTTTACATTCAGGTTTAGTATGGAATGTAAAAAGAACAAATGCAAGAATTACCTGATGTCTGGGAAACTGCTCAGTCTGCGCATGACAAATGAAGGGAAGCCATTTATTAGCTCTGGCACAGTCAATGAGATAGGCTGTGGAGAGATCCAGCTTGTGTGCTCGGCAAAACATGAGAACCAACAGCCAGTGTTGACTTGCCTCCGTTGATGTTCTGGAAAAGTAGAACACTCGGATGAAACTGTGAGATGCTAAAAATTAAGCGATCTTCAACAGAAATCAGTACTCAATGAAAATGGGATGCTTAAGGTTTACTAGAAAAAAAGTTTCCTTGACGTTTTAATTTTTTTAAACACAAGTTGAAAGAAAAACTTTAAAAGCATTTAATATGAAAAAACTTCGACTCTGCCACACTAAAGTTGATTTAACACATGATTAAACTAACTCTAGGCTGAAATAAATATTCTTTGCCGTCAATAGAGTAAGAAATTGAAGGGCAAACGCACGAAATGTTAGCTTTCTACTCTGTTGATAGCGATGATTATTAATTCCAACCTAGACTTGATTTAATCACGCGTTCTACCAACTCGCCGACGCACTTTTTAAATATTTTTGTAAAATCTATTCAACTAATGAAATAGTTGTCATGGCATTTGGACAGCAGTTAATTAGTAAGGACGTTATGACGATTTAAGCGGCTAAGTACTCAATTTAAGCAACTTTCAAACAGCAACCTGAAAAAATTAGGCTTCAATGAGATTTGAACCAATGACCATTGCGACACCGATGCAGTACTCTTACCAAACTGCCGCCTGGTTAGCCTAGTTGGTAAGGTGCCAGTCTACCAGGGTCGGGTTCGATTCCCGGCCGGACCAACACTTAGGGTCTTTTAAGAAACTATTTTAATTGAAGAGAAGGTTCTGCCTTTGTTTTAACATCTGCAAATGGCAACACTTCGCTTCTACTCGAATAAGGACGTTAAACCGTAGGTCCACTGTTACGAAAGTCTATCAGGGGACTTAAAAGAACCCACACACTAATCGAAAAGAGCTAGAAAAAATGAAACTTTACGATTGCCAAAAACGCAAGTCTACTTAGCGCCGTCCGGGGCATGCTTCCTCGGAAAAAATTTAAAAATCGGTGTTTAAATCGTTAATTTAATATATATTAATATGAATATGAAAATCATACATGATGCGTACTCCCGCTTCTCCTAGCGCTCATATCATGTACTTATATTTTTCAAAGTTCACAATGAAGTGAATCGTCGAAAAAGGTGGAGGAGCTATAGCCCCCCTAGCCCCCTGGCTCCGGCGTCCATGACCGCGGATATTTAGCAACGACGCTATGGCGATCTTCCCGGTTTTGCACGCAATATAAGCAACTATTAATTTATAGAAACTGGCCACAGCTGAATTGGTTTCTGATTCTAGTTTTAATTTAAGGTGGTATAACCCCCTAGAAATATAAGAAATATAATAAAAGAAGGCGCTTGAGGCAGAACGGGGTGGGTGTTTTAAAACTCTATTTTCACCAAAAATAAATAATGGGAGACTGGGTATGGTATGCATGTATGATGGCACATAACAGCCCATCACGTGATCATGCCCGCCATAATCTAATCAATTTAGTAAACGGCAGTTTTCAGTGCCAAAACATTTTTGCCATTTGTTGGGTGCCTGAGCTCATCATAAAGAGCTAAGAAGGCTTAAACCCTGCAGTATCAAAGAACTGTATATTGGCACTGTGAATTTGGCAAAATTGTTGGCATGCTCATTTCGATCGGCTGGCAATTTGTTATTCATGGACAAGGGGCCTTTGTAGCAAATGTGCTTGGTCTCACCAGCTTTACTCTGCAATTTTGCAAGTTTGACCAAATGAAAAAAGCATCTGGATGCTTTTTTTGTGCAGATTGGTAGCATGGTCTGAGAATTCTATAAAAACTAAAAATTTGATGGAGAGGAACTGTCCCGCGTGAAAATAATACGATATTCCCGTCATGCAATGGGGCAGATTTGTCAAGTTCGGATGCTTCAACAAAGTTGCTAGCAGAAATGAAGTGTTTGCAGCCTGGATTTAATAGGTATTTCAAAACAGATTGCATATTAAGAAAGTAGAAGAGTTGTTTCGTAAGGTTTTCTTTGTTGCTAAAAGATTTAAACGTGAAATAAGTCTTGAGCTCGTTATTTCAGGTAATTATTCTATTTTGTTCTACCTTGATTTTGCACTGAATCAGCACTTTGTGACTTTTTAGCTCCATAAGCCTTGTGAATAATCAAATTTTGGCTCATTTCTTATTTTTCTTTTTACTATTTTCATATCTCATAAATACTTTAGAACCAATAAATTTGAAACCAATGGAAAAACTTGACTATAGTAATTTTTTATTTAGCCATACTAGCTTTGTAGGCTACATGAACAATGCCTATGGTCCCACGGTAAACCTTCCCTCAAGCTGTACTTTTAAAATATAAACTTTTTTTGCACTTAGAAATTGTGCAAGTAATGATCCTTTATGCAATGAACTAGAATCAGCAGATTCGTTTGCACTTATGTTGTGTAGCACACAAATCACTGTCTGCCTTTGGAGCAAAAAAATCATTTTTTCAGAAGTTTCAAGTTTAAAGATTTTTTTCTCAGCAAGTAAAGACAGCATTTTCATAAACCTAGGTCACTGCATAGAATTGCATAATTGAGGGCTACATTTTTGCTGAAAATTGGGTCCTAGGGAGTGATACCACATTAAGTTTGTATATTGCCAATGCGGTGTTAGACAATGCAATTATCCTTGTCTCGAATTCCAACTGGTTCGTGCTGAGCTTTCTAGAGGCATATTATATCAAGAAACTAAAACCATCAATCAACCATGGTTTAAAAACCTCGAAGGAATTACAACTATTTTGACTCCCACGTGAATTGCTTTGTAATTTAAATTTAGCGTATGATATTTAAGTAATCGCATCTATGTGTAAAGGTGGTTGAAAATGATGCGAATTAACATCGAAATATTCCTTAAAAACGAATTGCAAATTTCATTCCTTGTAAATCATATTTTGATTTACGAAATGTTGACCTTCGGTCTCGCGTATTCATACCTCACTATTTTATTTAAGAAGAAGAAATATATGGGCGTTTCATCGTTAATAATATAGCAGATAAATTGTCGACGGAATTCGACCCTCGATTTATCTGCAATTACCATTCGATTAAAATTTCACATGGGCAATTACAAATTACCCATGGCATTTAGTTCATCACGCGAGCAAAAATCAAGATGTCGTGTTTACAAAACAAATGTCACGCACCCGATGTCATATAAAATTAAAAAAAGAAACTAATTTGACCGCTATATTATTAAAAGGTAATTGAATGAGTCCTTGTCAAAACATTCTAGTGTTATCAAAGAATATTCCTGAAGTGAGCTACTTGTACATGAAATTCATGGTGTTTAATTACTCTTTCTAATATTGTGGAACAAAAAACAATCGCTAAACATATTGTTTACCTATCCAAACATTCCTTGCTGATAAGATTCTTGGTAGCCTGCTCCAAAGCATCCAGTAAACTTGTGGGTCTCACGGCTCTATCCTGTGTCGTGAGGAACTCATACTCTATTGATTTGGAAGCAAAGGTAAAGATATGTTATTTCACGAGCCTAGAGTCTCATTTGGTCGGCGCTTCCAGTTAATGTCATGTAAAGTTTGACCCCCCCCCCCCCCGGGAAGGGACACTAACCCATCGCAGGTTTGCTCCCAACATGAGATACTAATTCTTATTTTACTGATTGGGGATGATGTGTTAACTCTGAATTTTAATGCTATCCGTTTACTACATGCTAAACTAAATACTCTTACGAGACAAGCGCGTCATCGAGCCGTCGCTGATCCTCTGTAGCTGCGTCTATCTATCGTTTTCACACAATCCCAAGAGACACAATTGACAAAAGACAGGGCGGCCAAGATGGTGCCCCAAACAAAAGAAATCATCAAAATTCTTTTGTCGAGGGTACACCAACATGGCCGCTATGATGTCACGTAAAAACCAAGAATATGACTCCAAAACGATGTTTATTTTACCCGTATTAATTTTCATCAAACATTTGTTTCAGTTCGCGATTTCGGAAATTTAAGTTATCATTTTTAACTTATTTTGAACCAATTTTTCTACCGTCAAAAATACTTCTAGCTGAGTCGTTAAGAATTTAAGTAAATAACTGTGTTTTTAGTGTTTATCTACTATATAGTTACTGTCCACAAATTGGAAAAAAAAACATTAAGAGCGTAAAGCTTGTGTGATGTGGCTGTATTTGTAATCATAAGTACAAATAGTACATGCGCACTAGAATCAAACACTTGCAGCAGTTAATATGAGACCAAGGCCACGTTTGCAGCGGGTATTATCACTTAAATTCATCATATATAATGTTGAGACTAAATGGAATTATTATATAAGGCCTCATCAACAAGGCATAGCTATGAAACCGGCTCGAGTTCCCCACATGATACAAGTACTAAGTAAATAAACACTTTATTTAACGTTTTTACGCGCAGCGAGTGGTTGTCCAATCTCCCGAGCCAGAGGCTAATGTTTAAGCGCTCAATGGCCAGATTTTGGTGTGAAAGTCGATTCTATGGAGGGAGGAAAACCGGAGATCCCAGAGAAAAACCCTCGGAGTCAGATTGAGATCGGCAAATCTCAACCCACGTGCGAACCTCAGGATTCGAACTCGGGCCCATAGAGGTGGGAGTCGTGAATGATAACCACTCGGCCAACCAAACTCCCCTATACACTAGGTAAGAAACTTGTAATATTTGAAAGAATCGTTTTTACTTAAACCACTGAACATACCTATAGCCTCTCTGGGTGTACTTTCAGTTTGAGAATCTCTCTCAACAATTCCTTCCCAGCCACCATGTGTTAAAATCCTATTGGCTGATTCTATATCAACCCTGAGAAAAGTGCTGTCCACTCCTATCATCTCCGTGAACGCAACGCATGCGCAGGTTATTCTTGCGTTGTTGAAGTTTTGTAGAGCAACTCTGTAAGCCTTTTTGGCTGCTGACAGTATTCTGTAATAGAAAAATTGGCTTATCACGATCTTTATTCTTCAACAAAAAGTGGAACGGATTGTTCAAGTGCTGGTCGAGATTTATCAAAATTTATGGACACTGATGTTTAAAGTTTTAGCTTTCGCAAGGGCGGAGATTGCGGGGCATCAGATTCCATCAAGAGTTGTAAGTCAACAACAAAAATAAAGCATGAAACTCGAACTTTGACATTTTTAAAGATTTTGAAGTCATTACTAAGAGTCAGGTTATCAAAACTGTGGAGGCTAAAATAACACCTATTAAACTTGGAAAAACTTTAATACTTTTGCAAAAAACCTTACTTTCAATTTCTTTCATAAACGTTCTCTTCAAAAACTATAACTAAATATCAAGGGGTTTTTTTCATTTCAATGCCATTTGAACGGTTTTTCATCTAATAATTTTATCAATCTTAACAGCTTTCACTTCTATCTATCTATCGTTCATATTTTGTAACGAAATGGTACGAGTGAGAAAGATGGTTAAGAAGTTCTTTTAAAATCACTGCAAACTAGAAAAAAAATGGCAGAAGTTTCCATCATAAGGTATACAACAGAATAAGACATCAGGAAAATACAAAACGACAACTCAACAAGGAAGCAATTAATCTGTTCTATAACGACAGTTGAAAAACATTCCCTTTAAAATGGAGCAGATGCTTTGCCAACAACACTTTAACAACAGAGGCAAACAACATTACATTCTCCATGACCTAAGCGGCTGTAGGTGCACCCTCAGAGACCAGAGAAGTTTCTATAATTCCCAACAACACTTTAACAACAGAGGCAAACATTACATT
>JAOEHV020176374.1:0-13636 GCA_025447995.2 Isaurus tuberculatus | reverse complement strand
AATTCTCAAAAAAGCATAGCATCTAGCCGTGACGTCAAGATTAGAAAGCGTTCTCCTTCGTCGAACGCAATTATTTTAGATAGTTATTTATACATTTATATATTGAATGTATTTTTACATATTGTTCTAGTTTTAAGAATAATTTTATGTTATTATAGAATCGACTGTCACTCCAAAATCGGTGCCGTCGACCGCTTAAACATTATTCCCTGGCTAGGGAGATTGGACAATCACTCCCTGCGCGTAGACGTTAAATAAGTATTTATTTAATTTTTTATTAATATATCACCTATCCTCCTCGTGCTTTCTGGCACATATTGCTCCACAGAGCGCTTCCACCTTCTCGATTTGCTGCTTTAACCCGAACTTCATCCCATGATCGTCACCCAGCCTGACTTCTTTCCTTCTTCGATTCACAGTTCTTCGCCACCTTGTCTTTGGTCTTCCTTTTTTTCTCTTTCCCTCTGGTGTCCAGGTCATAGGGAAGCAACACTGCAATCATTGTTCCGATCTTTCCGCAAAATATGTCCAATCACTTTCCATCATCGTGTTCTTACTTCTACACTCAGCTGCTTAACGCTTGCTTTGTCCAGCAGCTCCTCTGTGCTAATGGGATCTTGCCATCTGATGCGCAGAATTCTTCGCAAGAACTTGCTTTGAAACACGTCTATTCTTTTGTCGGATTCTTATTATCTAATTTTTGACATTTCAATTTTTTTGGTGTTTGACAGCTTTGAAAGAGGTATCGTATAAGTCATCTTATGATGCCATGCATATTAAAATAAGGAAAATCAAGATAAAAATTGTTCTTCGTTGCTTACTAAGTCGCGTTAACACATTAAAACCCACAAATGCAGAAACTAGACTCAAAACCCTAAGAAATGACGCAAAATCAATTTTTCGTAGTGCTGGCACTTTAATTTGCGAAACATTTTCCCCTCTGCTAGGATCCGAGAGGAGAAGCTTGGCGGCAAAAACGAGACAACCTTCTTCAGAAAGCAACGGGACAAGATCTGAAACTAATCCTGAAAATCTCCTCACTTTTGGACAAGGTGAATTTTACAAACTATAATTCAACATTGAACTTTGTAACAAATAAGCACGCTGCTATTGGCTAAGATTGATCATATGATGTCATTAGCGGGTAGAACATCAACGCATTTTGTCGATTTCACATTTGTTTAGAAATATGCTATTTTTTTTTCTAATTTTCTTGCCAAAAATAGCTTAGTAGTTAACTAAAAGCGATTTTATCAGTATTAGGTTGAAATTTTTATCATCGCTGTAAGTTAAGTAGGAAGCTGACGTTTAGAGTGTTAGCTTCTCGTTAGCCCTTTTTAGGGCTTGCACTGACGAAGCGCTATCGTCGAAACGTCTGATTTTTACTCTACCTACGGAAATGATTAAACACCTAAACCTAGAGTTGATTAAATCGCGTTTTTAATCACGTCATTGACGCCATTCCATAGTTTTTACTACATTTTAAAAACAGTTTAGGCATCCAGCAGCTCACATAAAGTTCGCACTACACTGACGGGAAACATTCCCGCCAAAATATATGGGTCATTTCTACTTTGTCTAGCATATAGCAACCAACGAACCAATCAGATACAAGTAATCATGCAGGTTCTAAATTATGACTACAATCCAGTTACTAGGGGATAAGCTAAAACTAATTTAGCATTAATTCTTTGCCATATATGGTCTTGAAGTAGAAAAATGAAAAAAAAAGAAAATCTTCACGTCAAAGCTCAAGTTTATAAAAGAAAAATCATATAAATTAAATTTAAGGAGGGAGGTTTTATTTCTCTTTTACGGATATTTCACAACTTGAAATTTTTCAGAAAAGTCTCAAACAAGAGGATGATATTGTGATAGCCTCGCAAGAAGCTTTGGTATCAGAATCGAACAGTGATGACAGTCAGCAAGAATGCAGCAGCAATATGAAGGTCAGCGGTATTTTCTACCCATAGTGTCAAACCTGCGTCTATAGCAAAACAAAAGTTTTATACATAAGGCGTGAAGACCCAGTCAAAGTGAATATGCGCATAACCAAGCTTTTTTTTACTTCATACAACTTAGAAAAAGCTAGGAAACACATGAAAAACAAATCAACGATCTCAAGGAAACGCGTTAGGACATTGGTAAATAGTCCGGTTAATCGAGAGTACGGAAAATCGAAAATATGAATATTAATGAGATATTTATCGTTTGGATTTGTAATCGTTTTGCGTGAAGATAACCCAAGGTCAATGAACTGATTAAGAGAGACATTCCCTTAACAACAAAATAATTGAACCACTAAGAATTTAACTGAACCCATCAGAATACTTTTTGGCTCTCGGCGCTCGCTTTTTTGAAAGCGAATAGCTAGATAACATCCTGTCCCAAAGATGATCTTCAGTACAAACGGTAACTTCTTACATTACTTGCGAAGATTCTAAATTACGCGTTTTACCTACGCCTTTTAATACTTCCTTTAAACTGTTAACCTTTTTACAGAGAATACGCAGAACATCAACTCAGAGTGGCAACAGTGTGGACAGAGGCTGCATTCTTACAGACGAGGAGAGAGAAACTTTTTTAGCCGAGGGTCTTCCGATACCTAATGTTGTCCCATTCACCAAGGTGAGGCTCGTACGTGACGCATGTGTACTAGTAAATGTATAATAAGGAAAGGAGGAGGAGGGGGGAGTCAGCTTATCCTAGTGGTTATCACTTACACCTTCCACCTCTACAGGCCCGAGTTCGAATCCTGGACTTCCCACGCGGGCTGAGATTTGTCGATCTCAATATGACTTCGAGGATTTTTTTCCAGGATCTCCGGCTTTCCTCCCGACTTTCACGCCAAAATCTGTGCCGTCGACCGCTTGGTCGGGAGATCGGGCAACTCTTCAAGACGTTAAATAAAATATTTATTTATAAATGAATGATTACTGAACGATAACTCTCCAAGACGGGGTTTTTAGCTATCATGGTTAAAATCCTCCCCTCTCCAAGAATACCAACTCGTGAAGCAATCGGGAGGAGCTGTGGCGCAATCGACAGTTTGTGATACTCTTTTGAAAAATATTCACACGCCAAGGGAAGACATTTAGGTAAATCGAATCATCATAAGCCAATAGACCAGTTTCGAATTCAAAGTTGCCGCTGACTTCCTATGACAACGGATTCATTTGTACAGCCTTAGCCTCAACATGAAGTTAAATATTCCTAAATGCCAATGTAGTTTTACACTATTTACAACTGCGTTTATTGTTGAAGGTGTGACTTCTCGCTCTCTCTCACTTGTATTTTTGAATATTTAAAACCAAAACGAGGCTAAGATTGTACAAATTGAATATGTAGTCATTGTAGTCAGCGGCAACTGAGAATTCGAAACTGGTCTATTTTATCATTATTCTTTAAAAACATTCAAAAAATTTCCCTCAAATCATTCCTAAAAATCAATAAAGGACAGAGCTAAAACTACAAAAACATAACTGAATGAAAAACAAAAATCTTACAGTCAAACAAACATTCTCCCTTCCGTTGGTAAAGACAATCATGGAAAAGGTGGCGTGGTTGGGGCAGTTGGTAAGATTTCTGCCTTCCAACCACAAGGTCCTTGGTTCGATCCCCGGCTCTGCCTAAATTTGAACATTTGTGCGACCTTCTTTTCCGCCAAAGCTTACTCAGCTTTCAATCCTTACGAGGTTGGTAAATGAGTAACAGCTTCGGTTGGGAGTTAACCTGCGATGGATTAGTGTCCCGTCCAGGGGGAGTCGAGGATTCTCATTCGCTTAACACTACGGAAACCGAAGATAAGCGCCGGCCCCATGGGCCTCTAGGTTTGTAAAAGGATTTAGGTTGCTAGCTAGCTACGGAAAATGCAACGTAAGATTTAGAGGTACAAAAGTGTGGAGCTCAATAGATCAAGAAACGAAGAAACTTCCGAGGGAAAAAATTTAAAAAGCGATTAAAAAGAAAGCTGATTGAGTTATATTCAAATTTCTAAACTACTTAAACTAAGGCGAAATTTTGAGGGATTACAGGAGAGATAATTAAAGACCCTCTTGTGAGGACCGCTAGTAGTGTAAAGTGCCGATGTCTCAAGAGTGAGCCCCTCGTCAGAGCAACTGTACTTTAATAATCAACCGAAGATTGAAATTTTTATAATCATCGCTGTAGGTAGTGTAAGAAGATGAACACTTCCTCAGCGCAACTGCAATCAACACAACACAAGATTGAAATTTTTATGATAGATGCAGTTAATAGTCTAAGTATTGTGCGTTAGACCTTTGCTTGTTTTTTCAGTTACTAAAATCTTGTCCCAATGTTAATCAATAGGCTGAAGAGCGAACACTGAAAAAAATTCGGCGAAAAATAAAAAACAAGGTATGTTTAAATGGTAACACTTACAGTACTGGTGTAACGGCTATTTACAGGAAAATAAATCCCAATGTAAAATTTAATCATCACCATCACCGTCACCATCATCATCATTATTATCAACATTATCAGCACTATCATCAACGTCACCATCACCATCATCATCACCACCATCGTCATCAACACCGTCACCATTATCATCACCATCTCCATCATCATCAACACCACCATGGTCACCATCACCATCACTATCGCCATCACCGTCATCACCTTCTCCATCATTACCACACTACCATAATTCATTATCATTTTACTTTTTATTATTTAAAGAATAAGCTTTGGGACATCGAACCGCAACCGAAAATCTGGGGGAGAAACTTTCCCTACCACTTTCCAAAGAACCCCACTTTAAACATTTTAATTCAATGTCAATATCCATCACAATGATATACTCTCTTTGAATCGCCGTCGAGTTTCACTTGTTTTCCAAACAGGCTTTGTTGATAATGATAGTCAAGTTGTTGTCAAATAATCCACATGCAAATTCAATTTGTTATTCATCCAAACTGAAATTTTGAGAAATCTATCAGTTTTACATCTAAAAACTACTCTGTTTACTTAGCTCCGTTAAGCGATGTGTTTATTTTGCCTTTTTATCTAAAGATTTCCGCCCAAGAAAGCAGGCGTAAGAAAAAAGAATACGTGGAGGGCCTCGAAAAAAGGTAAAAAAAAATGTTATTTATTTTGCCTTGCTGTTAGATCCAAACCAGCCCCGCTCGTACGCATGCGCACTACAAGTTTTTAGCTCGTACAGGGACATACACATCTGCGTCCAATATGTGCGATTGTCAAGCAATTACAAGTTAGCTTGCCCGCCCCCGGTTGCGTGTTACACTTGTTACGTGCTAAAAAGGCATAAAACGGTATGGTATGCAGTGCAATACCTTTCTCCAAGTCTCTCGTATTGCTACATCCTCCTACAACGCACCTGGTTGGCATTTTTTTTTTTTTGAACTACAAATCCTTTCGCTTAAAACAAGTAAATAGCAAAATTCGTGTTCTGGATTTGACGTCACATTCGCCACTCGACCCATGCCCCCTTAGGCTAGGTCACGAACCAAGATGAGGGAATTTTGACGTATTTTGAAGAACCATAGAAAATCGAAATCAACAACTTTTTGCGGCAAATTACTCCACAAGTTACGCTTTATTATTTTAGCCAAAAAAAATATTTGGTGTTAGGTGTACTTTAAGAGCGTTTCATATAAAATGTCCGCGATTCTTAAAAGGTAATTGTTACTAAAAAGTTGGCTTTTTTTGCTTATCGCCGTATCTGACTTCTCGGAAGTTAGTCACGCTTCAGTAATGCGTTGACTTGTGTGCCGATGTTCTACACAATTAGTTTTTTAAGTTTAGCTATTTACTAAAGATGCCACTTCTAGTCAAGAACTCAACGCTCGCTTTTACATTCGTTTTTAGAGTGCAGCAAAGTGACGCCGAAAACAGTGCCTTACAAGACAAAGTGAACACATTGGAACGAACCGTAAGGTTAGTTATAGCTAAATCATTTTACAAACCCAGTAGACTGTATGACAGCCTCCCTTTTTGCCATAATCCTAAATTTTGAAGCGCGGTCACAAAAAAATAATGAGTCGAAGAATAGCCTCGCGCGCGGCCAACGATAATAAGGAATGGGGAGAAGGCTATGAGGAATTTTGTGTCTGTGGGGAGACGCAAAATTAAAACGGATTTTAGGTTGAAGAGTCCATAGTCCCACTTTTTAGCCCTCTCCCCATTCCCTATTATCGTTGGCCGCGCGCGAGGCTATTTTCGACTCATTATGTTTTTTTATGACCGCGCTTCAAAATTTAGGATTATAGCAAAAAGGGGGACTGTCATACAATCTACAAACCCAGCGGCCTTTAGAGCCAATAGATTTCTTCTGTTTCTCTTATTTTCAGAGAATGAAACTCTCAACTCCCTGAAAAGATCACTAATTCATCGCATGTTAGCTTACAGTAGAACCTGGTACGAATTTCACCGATGCAGTGAGCCTGAAAAGCGCGACCAAAAAGGTTGAAAGTTGAGGACTCGTGCCTAGTCTACCCCTCTTGGTTTGAAAACTTGGCCTTGCATATGAATAAGATTTTGCTCATTTCACTCCCGGTGGGGGAACTTCAGTTGGCAACGGGCGGGAATGATCGTCGTATTAGGGGTCAAAATCAGGGATCTGGTAACTTTAAGGTGTCTAAAAGGTTTTTGGGCCACCAAAGTCTAAGCTGGTATTTTTTAGGTTATCTTTTTAAGATAATATATTACATAATAATAACAGAAGATGTTTGAAGTTGACGTCTCTGGAACTATTAAAAATGCTTAAAAATTATAAATTTGTTCATTTTTAGCTCGTATCTTTTAGGGGTAAAATCTTATTTTGCCAGGCCCACCTTCTTAAGACTCCGGTATCTTTTAGGGGTATTTCTGAAAAAATCCGACGATCATCCCCGCCCTACGATATATGGGAGACCTCCCCGGGGATTTCACTCTGACCTTAAGGATTTGGCCCAGACATTCCAATTTTTCTCCCTAAAGAGAAAATCATTTTTTACGCCATGGTCGGATGCTACCCGATTAGTATTATAGAAAGAAGCAGAAAGGGGTAATTCAAATTATCATCATCATCATCCTCTTCTTCCTTCTCATCATCACTCACCATTCTCTGCCTCTTTACCTCCTCCTCCTCTATTTCCTCCTAATCATTACCATCATCTTCTCAGTTTTAATAATCATAATCATAATAATAATAATAATAATAATAATAATATAAGATTTATATAGCGCCTGTTCCTTCAAGTTCAGAGGCGCTTTACAGTAAATGGTAATGATAAATTTAAAATACTATGTATATAGATGTATGTAAAAATGAGATTTTTTTATTATCTTCCACCTTCTGCTCCTCCTCATTATAATCATAATATTGTTTTAAAACTTAACATCAAACATAAGTCTAACTCTTTTTTGTCATAAAACTTTATCCAGAGGTTTGCTGTGTGAGCTCAACAGATTAAGGCACGTGCCGAATCCAGTACAACAAAAGGTACGAAACCATAGCATAGGAACGCAGACGGGAACATGTCTTAAATGGTAAGTGAAAAGTCATTGCATAAACAATCTCACTAAATTGGTAAATACCATTAAAACGGGTTACAAATTATTACCCTTAAACAACCCTACGTAACTTAGACAAATCAAGTATTTTGTTGTCACTTTGAGTAGTGCAAGGAGCATGCGTTTTAGCCCCTTGTCAGAGAAATACGACTGGTCATGATCATGGAATTTTCAACCTTCAAGTGTCTAAAATAAGCATTTTACAACTTCAACAGTACCTTTTAATTATAAATGGTCTGATTCTAAGCTTTTAAATATTTACAAGTTAGTTGCAACTGATAAGCGATAACTTCGGTTTAGTTGCTCTGACGATGGTCTTTGCATTAACTACGGCAATGACCTTAGACGTATATAATTGCGCGTTAGGGAAACTAGCTACAGACTTCAGTAGTTTTGTTTAAAATAATTAGTGATAAGTTTCAAGTAAAAGCCGGGGATAATAATAATAATAAATACTTATTGACAACTCCCCGAAAGGGGCGTTTCAGTTGCCGTAGTTAAAATCCCCCTTCCCCCAATTAAGAATCCCAACTTGTAGGAGGCAAACCAGTTGGCTATTTACAAAGCGTGGTGAATTTGTCCTTGGGATCACAAGGACAAATCCATTTAGTAGTCACAGTCGGGGATTTAAACCCGGTTCACCCGCATTCAAGTCCCCCGCTCTAACCACCGAGCCATGCTGCCTACTAATGGGGTGATTTTAAAAATTAGGTTTCGGCAAATGAATTCAATTTTCCATTGTCCAGAGCAAATCTTTAGTGTTTATACAAGCTTTATTAAACTTTGGGAGTTTCTTACATTGAAAGAGTTTAATTGCTATAGTAATTAAAGAAAGGTTTGAAACTGATCTTAAAATGTTAGAACCACTAAGTTTTTGAGTGCTGGGGGACTGTGCTCTTCACCAGAGTTAAAAGTGCGGGAAACTTATAACAAAACGTTTTAGCTTTTTAACATTTTAAGGTCAGTTTCAAATTTCTGACTGCCATTCTGGAATAGTTTGAAAGCTTGGTAAACTTTTAACGAGCATAGTGACCCATGGAGCCGGCGCTTGTCCCCAGTTTCTGTATTGTGTTAAGCAGATGAGAGTTTTCTATTCCCAATGAGCGGAACACTTATTCATTCCAAGAGGTGCTGGTTAACATTTGGAAATCAGAAATCAGGATATTTTCATCATTGCTCCGGCTAACCCCCCACCCCCCACCCCCAACCCCTCCGCCGCAGACCAAATGTTTTAGCTACACCCAGTGAGAACTTTTTTCAATAAATCAATAATCCCTTTTACAGAGCCACTGCCAGGACAACTACAACAAAATTGCTCTTAAAGAAAAAGCCATTTTAGTCCAGCATGCTTAATTAATCTGAAACAATAAAGGCAAGTTTTTTTTCAATTTGCAGAAAAAAAATTGGAAAAATACTGATTTATGTCTTAATCATTACTTTAAAAACTGGAATATTTACCGGCTGGAATTCTAGAAAATCGGGACGTCCTGATATTTGGAAGTTTTGAAAGTCAAAAATTGGGACAGTTGGTAGTTTACTATTTAACGATCTCGTAAGAATGGAAAGCAAAGTCAGCTTTGGGGGAAAAGAAGGTCATATAATGTATCGATCAATTCGAAACTTTAATATCACCCCGGGCAATTGAACTTTTGAAATCGCTGTTGGTCAAATTCCCGGCCCCTGGGACACATCGCTGGTCAAATGCCCGGCCTGATGTGGAACGATTTGAGTTCTGATGTCTCCCGCCCCCGGGACTAAAAAAATGCGTTTTTGCTGATATTTTCTTTTAATTCAACGGCTATAATCTTTTCACTCATACGACAGTTTTTAAATGTGTATTAAATAATCAAAGTGGAGCTGAATATTAAACTTTAACATAATACACAGCTCAAAGACATTTAAATTCATCATATAGGAAAAACGAATAGATGCAATTTAAAATTTCGTTGTTTGTTCTTATGCCCAGCACTCCCCCTCCCTTTGGTTCAAATTTCCGGCCCCCGGGAAAAGGCTGCATTCAATTACCCGGGGATTGCCCGGGGGGAGATGTTGAAGTTTCGAAGTGATCGATACATAAGTGTTTAATGAAGTCGAAGCAGGGGATCAACCCGAGACTTCTACTAACTGCGCCACCCATGCACGCCCCAAAAAAGAAGTTAAAAGCGTTATCTTAAATTGTTTGAAACTGTTTTTAAAAGTGAAACACTTTACATGGTTAATTCATGATTTGTTTTCTATGTTGCAGTTTTACGAAAAGAAACTCGATAAAGAAAAAAGCACTTTCAGCTTTTGAATTTGGTTTCAACCCAACACATCGCAGAATGACTTCAATTACGGACCTTTTCACACAGGATAAAATAACGAATGAACTAACTTGGAAAGAAATAAAAAAAGAAGACAGTAGATCTGAAACGAATTGTGTATAGAAAAAATTTAATGCGATTTTAAAAGACAGTTTTTGTATTTTTCTGCTACTTCATGCCAAATTAGTAAATTCCTTAGAGTAATAATTTCTGGGAGCGAGTGCTGAAAAAGATGGATAAACGCACGAAACTTGAAAAGACCCGTACAAAACAATTGCGCCATATCTTAAGATGCTTCTGACCTGGTGAAGTCTGGAAAAATATGGAGCCAATGCCGGACTGCGTAAAATGAAGATGATTCGGATATCTGAACTGTGAAATGAGGACATCATTATTTTATACCTTATTACATAGAGTCAAATTAAGACTGCGTAAAGAGAAGACGATGAAGATAAATTAGTTATATCACCTAGACGTTGAATGAACAGATAACTAGAGTAGTACTAGGATTGGTACAAAAGGGGATAAAAGTCGAGGCAGTCAAAAGATGACTTGGCGACAATCTGTCGAATAAGAATTCAAAGAGGCTAGATCGAGCATGGGTAATGCTAAGAAAAGGGCGAACTGGAGTTTCTTGGGAAAAAGCTCCTTGCTGTCAAATTGGCAATTCAAGACATGTCGATCAGTTGAACAGAGAACTAGAGTAGCGCTGAGATTTGCCTTAAGGGGAGAAAAATCGTGGCTGTTACGAGATAACTTGGCAACAATCTATAGAAATGGAACTTAAGAAAGCTGGAATAAGCTTAGATGTGACAGAAAAAGAGACACTTTGGAGTACCCTTAGAAGGCTCCTGGTACTATCTTGGCCATTCAAGACATGTCAATCAGTCTACTTCTACTATTACTATTACAAAGATGATTTCCACTACTAATACCACTACTTTGGCGGCCTTATTAGTTCCTTGTCAGCATGCCACAGCAACCAATCAGGCTCTATTCCAACATGAAATAAAACAAAAAAATATGGTACACCCGCACCAACGTAGCCTTAGTTTCATTTATATGGCTGAAAGAGTTATGTACTATGACGCATATATTTTATCTAAGCTTGTGCACATCTGCTTTAGCTAGGAACTATTTTCTAAGACAGTTATACAAGAAAGACTACAGAACATCGTCTTTGCTTGAAGCCAAAAAGCTTTTCCTAGTTTTGGAGTAACCAGAAATTGTATTGAAGGAAGCAAGTCCACTAATCTCTGATTTCCAGGCCAAAACAACGTTTTTTAATGTCTTTTAGTTATTTAAAAATGATTAAGTTTGTTTGTTTGCTAAGTATATTACCTGTGCTCTGAGTGGAGAACTTCACATTGAAAGCTAATAGAGTACCTTTTTCAGGGCGTCAAAGAACACCTTAAATTGTTTTCAGATAATTTAAATTTTAAAAGGAACTTAAGATCAAGTGAAAGTATCTGACAAACAAGAGATTTAGCTCTCATCAGAGCAACTTTGTCAGCTGCTTAGACCCATACACTAAATGAAGATAAAATTTTCAACTTCTATTAAAGTGCCTATGACTCGAAATTGTTTTGGCACATTTGGAAAATAAAGACATTTCAAACGCACGATTCCAAAGTTTGAAATGTGTAGGGCAAATTTTGGCAATTTTATACGCGCTTAAAGTTCGGATACTTTTAGCTGAAAAATGGTAGTAGTTTTGCACCGCCTAAATACCACTTAACAATAGCTTGTGACACAAACAAACTTTTTAGTATGGAGAAGAAACAGAAAAGGGGAGAAAGAGAATATTATTGTGTTGCTGGCACTCCCTATGGGCAAAGCTACCAAAACACAAAGAAATGACATGTTTAATTTTTTAAATCAAAGTAAAAGTAAAGCAAAACCTCACCGCTGTGTTCCCGACATTACGTCACTCAAAAAAAAAAGTTTTCGCGTCACAGGTACTTTAAAAAGTGTTAGATGAAAACAGTAAAACAAAAATAGGTAGTAAGACTGCCATAACAATTTTTTGGAGAATCATGGTTTACTGCTGGTACAGTCCATGAACAAAATAAAAGACTTGAGTACTTAACTTTGTAAAATTTAAAGACTCGATTTTAGTTGCCATTTACCAATTCTTTGAAAAAGAAATTAGTTAAAAAAAATGAAAAAAATTAAGCTCTACACAACGCAAAAATAAGTTTGTTTTCTCACTATATGAATAAATAAAATCAAACTACAACTTAAGGTCAGGTCACCAGCCCGGGTCAACCCTTCTCCAGTCAAACGCCTGTAACTGTTCAATGAACCCGTCGTTGGACCCGGGTCAACCCTTCTTGCCGGGTAACCCGTTTCGATACCCGGGTTGACGCTCCTAAGCGGGTTGGAATTTGACAAACTTTTTCCATGTAAACACGGGTTCGCTTAACCCGGATCCGTGTATTGTGGTGGTGAATTTGAGCCCGGGTTGGAATCTTCACGCCTGTTACATTGAGCATGCGCAAAATGTTTCAATATGAAGTTTTCTCGCGCGTAGTCTTTGCTTTGTCCGACAATATGGTTTCCAGTTCGCAATTTCAGTGGTCAGATCAAATGGTCGAGAAGCTTATTAACTTTATGAAGGAATATAAAACAGCAATTAAGTCTTGTTGTGGCTTGGTTGGCATCAAGTATTGTTTTACTTTGGGCTAACAGTAACATTCTCTGCTGCTGCATTAAGATTATCCACAAAAATACGGGGAACTGAGCCAAAGCACACAAAAAGGAAAGAATCACGGACAGCATCACAATAATTTGCTTTCTGTCCGCCATTTTCCTTCAACGTTCCCTCGAAAATTCGAAACCAGTCTTTCGACAGAGCAAAAACACAACTTGACCCAGGTCGAACCTGGGTCGGGTGAACAGCAGGCAACCCGGGTCCATGTAAACTGTTTTTATTTTCAACCCGGGTTGATGTGCGAACCCGGGTTGGTAGCTGACCCGGGTCCATGTAAACGGCCTCTTACACTAAGTTAGTTATCAACAGTTAGCAGTTTTGTCACAATATCACTAGAGAATTATTTTTACCTGGCACTGTATAGAACAAATATCAAGAAACTTTTTATCACTGAAATACCTGGGATCTAAATCTTTAACACTTAACAGCCATTTTCGTTTAATTACACACGTGTGCAGTTTGTTTATGTGTGGCGGCTAGCCACCGTAAAAAATAGGATTCTATGAAATACTTTTGGAAAGAAGTACTAACCCGACGGTGCTAGAACTTTCTATAGTTTGCTAGAATTTTCTATAGGAGAACGATTTGATACTGCGAGAACTTTCCAGATTTATGTAAACATTCTATAAATAGAACGTTGATTCACAATACTAGAAAACTGCGGAATATTCTAGTGGACTTGGTCACGCTATATATATATCCCAGCAAATAGAGTTTCTGATAGATAGCAGAAGTAATAGAAGAAGTAATCGCATTGTGGCTAGTTGACAAATCGCGTACCTTGAGCTCCCGAGTTGCTGTTATTTCCTGAGTTTATTGTAAATAAGTTACGCTGTTGTTTTGGAATCCCAATTGTGTTGTCTTCGTGTTGAGCACTCAAGACTACTTAACAATTAGACCTCGAGGACGAATGGACTACGAGTAATAGTCCATGAGGCCGTAGGCCGCATGGACTATTCAAACTCGTAGTCCATGAGTCCGAGAGGTCTAATTGTTTTAGTATCACTTGTTTTAAATTTTGTTTGGCTTGCAAACCATTCTATAATAATAAAGTGACCATATATTGAAAGACTTATCGAGGAAA
>JAOEHV020176264.1:0-13636 GCA_025447995.2 Isaurus tuberculatus | reverse complement strand
ATGAAGTGTCAAAACGATTGTACCCGCGTATAGGCCGCAACCCTAATTTCGGTCCTATTTTTCTGGGAAAAAAGTGCAACCTATCCGCGGGTAAATACGGTATTCTGTTAATGCATTGAGCAAAAGCTATAGTTATAATAGCTTGGCACATCATTGTTGATAAGTCAGGTTAACCATGATCAATGCAACTCAATATCTCAAGATCACACAACACAAATTACTGTTTCCTGGGCCCATACAGTACCACCAATGAATTTAAAACAGGGTGTTTGTTTTCTCACAAAAGAAAATAGTGTGGCATTGACATTTATTTAGAAATTTTATAGCACTGTAAAAAGTATGTTTAGGGGAGAGGCTTAAAATAGTTTTCAATACATCATTGAGCTTGATACAAGAGCCATGGAAAGATTCTGTGACTATAACTATGCAAACGTTTTGTGTACATATAGGACTTTTAATTGCAAGTGAAAAACCAATTTTAAAAGTTCATTGTTTTATTGCAAAACTTTTTCCCTTTGGACTGACTTAAAGTAGACCAAAACCTAACTGTATGCAAGTTACCAAACATTTTACTGATGATGACCGCAAGGTCGAAAATGTTTTAGAATTTTAAGATTTTTCTAACAATAGTTTTAGCCTATAATTCATCACTTAATTGTGAAGTACCTTACCAAATGAATTATAATTTTTTCATCTCTGTTATACGACAAACTAAAACATACCTAACACATTCTATCTTTAATTCATTCAGAGAGACAGTTTCCAGATTACATCTGCACATAAAGAGACCATAACTTGTCTTGAGTGGTGCCCAGATGGGACTGTACTGTACAGTGGAGATGCTAGCGGCAAGATTGTAATGACAGTTGTTAAGTTTGGAGAGGTTTGTTTTTCTGCTTTTCAAAGAAGATCAATTTGAGAGAGAAAATTTATTAAAAAAAAGAATAAAGTTAACAAAAAAGAACTGAGTAGTTGTTGCTTTTAGTAGACAAGTTTAATTGTACAGTAGAATTAATAGACCAGTATCTGAACTTAAGGTGATCATGATGATGATGATGATAATGAAGATGATTTTAAGGACAGATTGAAGGTTAAAGTAAACAAAAACATAATTTAGCAACAGAAAAAGTAATAACATGAACAGTCAAATGAATAACTTGTTGAGAAAGGATGATAATACGAATTAGCAACGATGTTGATGAAAGAATGGAGGGGAAGAAAAAGGAAATAATGGCTGCTTTTGATCTGAAGCTATTGATGCTGCTGCTGACAACAATACAAAAACAAGAATGAGTAGAGTTAGGGCCGTGTTACACGAGGCAATTTTTTCAGCAACTTGCAATGCAATGCTGACGATAACGAAAAATTGCAAGTTGCTGTGAGATGTCAGACGAGGGCAATTTTTTTCGCAACTTGCAATGATCTCTTTCGTCGCCTGCGATAAAACGAGATACATCAGTGGTTTCTCGCAGTTAATAACGAAACATAACCTGACTGTGACATTGGTGTTGCGACGTAGGTTGCCCAGTACATGTTACTCACTGCAACTGGCTTCGCAACGTTGTGAAAAGTAGAAGATTGCTCAACTTTTTCCGCAATTTGCAACGTTGCATTGGCAGTTGCGCAGAAAGATGTTACACGCGCAATTTTGTCAGCAACGTGCAATGCAGTGTCATTGCATTGCAAGTTGCTGAAAAAATTGCCTCGTGTAACAGGGCCTTTAGGGAACAGAGAGCAAGTACAAAAACAAGTTGAAAGCGTAAAATGACAATTTGAGGTAATTTTTTAATTAAGTGAGGATAATTATTAAATCTATATATTATGCAGGATTATAGTAATATTTTACCTTCATCACTGGTTAAAGTATGTTACCGTCCCACTAGATCTGTTTAGATTATATGTTAAAATCAATTTCTTGTTTCCAGACAACACCTCAGACAGCTGTGTTGTTCATTGAAGACTCGCCTGTTGTACAACTTTCATATTCATCTGTTGCACTCCTTGTATCCACACGAAGGAGAAGTGTTATTTGGAAGTACGCAGGAGATGAACCAATTCAAGTTGGACAAAAAGACAGGAAAATTTAATGAACTAGTAAATTTATTTTATATTCAATTAAAACGATATTTCGCTGAGAAAGGAAAGTTTTCCTCTCTTAATGGAAAAAAGACAAATTACTCTTCATGGATTATTTCAACATAATGTGTTTAAATCACGTATTTTCAAACTTAAGTTTTTTAAGTAATGATCCGAGTATCTAGACGTAAACGTTTGTTTACGCAATTTTTAAAGATGCGTTCAAGCCACTGACTATTCTGTTGTAAGGTGGGAGTACAGTTGAATTGCAAGTACTATTTCATTTTTATTTTTATTCTTTTTACAGTATTGGTGACTTTGGGGCTTGTTTCTACCCTCCTGCAAGGCAAACAGAGTGTACAGGTGATAACAGTAAAATTACAGCCTATGTTGCTAGACCAGGATTACGACTTTGGACTGCAAACATGGATTGCTCTGTTTCTTCAACTTTAATGTACAAAGGACTTGTGAATGAAAATCCACCAACAATAAGAACGTTAGGTTCCGCCATTGACTCTGTTAATGAAACTGCAACGGCTAATCCGGCTTCACAGTTTGGGAAATTATTAATTTTTCATGGCCAGTTCATCGTTACGTGGGACAGCCTACGACTATGGGTACTTGATACCTCCCCATGTTCTGTGGTTGGTTACCTTGACAACCTACACGCCCCGATATTAGATGTGTGTACTGTTGGGCACGAAATCTTCGTTCTCACTCAGAGCACCGACAGGATGATTAAAAAGTTCTCTCTTCTTCCAATTATTCCCAATCCTCTAATAAAACTCTTTGTTGCTTCGGAATCGGTCAAAGAAGATTCTTCTGCAATGATTGGTGATAGTTCCGTGGAACCATGTTCGGAAACAAAACAGCTAGATTTGCAACGGACGGAATCTTTGTCATTTGCATCTCAAACAGATAAAACTGCGGGAATTACTGCTTCAACAGACCATAAAGAACTTTTAGCTGCTTTTAACACTAAGAATCAACAAGAAAACAATGTTATCACCCCACCTTTGGTTTCAAGACTTGAGAGCATTCCCGAAAAAGACTATGGTGACATCGTCTATTCAAAGGCAAAAAAGAAAAACAAAAAGAAGAAACCGAAAATTGGTTAGTTGACGTAAGGGCTTTCATAACTGATTCTGATAAATAGATTACAAGCACTCTTGTTTGATGTTAAGATTCAGAAAGGTCGATTTTTTGTTTGTTTAGTTTTTATGCGCGAAGTTTATAACTGAATGCACCGACTGTAGATGAAGCAGTTGTTTCAGTATTAATTTTACCAAATTTGTGTGAAAATGCATTCTGTTTAGAAATAGAAAAAATTGTTAAAGTTTTTCAAACTTTTCTGTTCAGGGTCAATTAAACTTCGTGACATACGCTTTAGAAACATAAATCAGAACATATTTACATCTGTGTTCCTATATTAATAGAAAGGAAAAGCTAAAATTTTGCAGACGAGACACGTTTTACTTCCTTAACAAAACAGTATATATGTTCCTAGATACGAGAACCAGTTTAAGCAATCGAAAATTGATTTGCCTTGTTTGATAAATTTTAAAGTATGATACTGTTTTACGTTATGCTGCCCTTTTACAAACTGTATTATTGGTTTGTCCTGTCGCGGGTGTGTTTGATAGCCGCTTGAAATCCCTTCTGTTTTATAACTGCATTGGACAGTGTATTTTGCCGTCTTTGAAATCCCGAGGTTTTACTTGTTATCAATCTAAATGACAGCCACCTTCATATGGGAGTGGGCAACGTATGGTTTCATAGAGTTACTGTAATTAGTAAACAAAAGAATTTTACTGTTTTTTTGTATCTAGAAAGAAGCGTTGTTGATGAAATCTCTGGATTTTGTATAAGCACAAGGTCAGGTGTTCAGGCCATAGTCCCGCAAAAATTTGGACGTCTCCTTACCTTTTCCTTCAAGGCCAACTTTGCTTTTTATCATTAGGAGGTTGTTAAACAGAACATCAGTTTCTGCTGGGAGCTAGCCTGCGATCGATTAATGTCCCATACAGGGGGAGTCATAGATTCTCATCCATTTAGTATTATAGAAACCGGAGATAAGCGCTGGTTAATGGACCATTTAAAGGAATATTTTGTTTAAGGAAAACTTTTTCGTCCTTGTTTTATCACAGATGAAAAGAGCATGATGGCTTTGGTAGACAAAGGACATCTCTCCTTACTTCTGCAAAAAGATGAGCTGTTACTTGATGACTTTTCAGACGTTTCTTCAGAACTGGACTCTGGCGACAGAAATGACCCCGATATCGAAAATGCAGGAAGTGATCAAGGGTTCGCTTATACAGTTGAAGACAGCAAGAGAGATCATCTGACAGTTGAAATAGAAAGAAATGATCAGATAAAAGAAGACTTTAATGCTATAGATCCAACAGGGATTACTATTGAATCACACGATGATTTGAGCTTGCACGGGGAAACGGTACTCCCTGGTTCCAATGAAGCATTCTTAGGTCTGTCTTCAGACTCTGAGATGTCTATTCATCCGATCACTAAGCAATCAAGCACACCAATAGACGTTGAAAATAAGGTCGATCCTTCTACAGTAATGGAAGACCTTTTCAGCCCTCCATATTTGGCGAAAAGTTTTTCGAATGTTTACTCTAGTGTAGAGATAAACCTCTCGGATATGTCATTTTCAAATAAATCATTTGACAAATCCAGCGGTGCTGCTAAAAAATTGTTTTATTCACCACCCAGTCAACGAGAGAAGGAGTGTTTACCAGCGTTAGAGTCGATGTCTATAGAGTCATCTTCCTTGCAGTCCTCTGAAACAAGTGACAACACTCCTCCGTGTGTTCTTGAAAACGATGGGGCTGAGGAACTTGCTGATACTTCTTCTTGGCACAGCTCAAAGGATGGATCCTTTTCTGATAGAACGCTGAGTGTTTATGACACAGCTTCTCTCGTAGACAGTGTTGACACTCAACCGGCCGAGATTGTTTTAGGTTTGTATTTGCAAGTTCAGACGTTGAATTCATGGATATTATTGATATAAAAGCTTATCTAAAACTTACGCGAACTATGACTGTTTGGAATTCATGGAACTAATATAGAGTCTGGATAGCAGATAACGTCACGGAATCCCGCAACCTATCCCTCCCCGTTTTCTTGTTTAAAAATTAGAGTTTTTAATTAAAAACGGAAAGTAAAGAATTTAAGAAGGAGATTTACCCATGAAACACAATTTAAAAGCATGCGTTTGTGATCCTGAATTTTATTCTTTACATTAGTATTCTATAATGTAGATTTAAAATGGTTGATCCTGTGAATAGTCTTCTGAGACAGATCTAAGCAGGCAGGCGGACAAACGGCAGACCACTTTTTAGAGTTACATTGCTGTGTAACTCAAAATGCATAATTTTACCCATTTAAGGTCATGATATGTTTAAATTAACAAACTATTATTCAAGAAAGTATTTGATCTACAATCTAACAGAAGGAGGCTCAGCGATCGTTGTAATAAATAGAAGCAATTGCAACTGCAACTGGTACTTGTATTAATATGCAACTGCCCTTCTATACTCCCACGCTACTTTACGATTAGACTTTTTAGCGGGGAGGGAAAGGTTATTTGTTTATCAAAGTTGATATTATCCAGTTACGTTACTATGAACTGCTTTTCCCATTTTTTTTTTAATTTTCTTCCAAAAGACTCATCGCCAAATGGTCTGACAGAGTCCCAAGGATCAGCAAAACCAAATATGTGTTTGCTTGCTGATAGCTGGGCTGATTATGCCGGTCCTAACCAAAGCACTGTCCAGTACCTGACTGTCTCAGACACCCACCTCTGGTGTATCACCAGTAGTGATAGCATCTTCTACTGTCCTACGCACTTTTCTGTGAAGTCATGGACACCGCTGGACGGTAGTGCAAGGATGATCGCTACAAACGTTTCCGGTGATGTCATTTGGTGTATTGATAGGAAGAACTATGCTTACTATCGAGCTGGGGTTAGTACCAAGCGTTTGACCGGTAGAGAATGGTGTCCAGGTATTGACTTTTTCAGTACTTTAATATGTATGTAAATATGGTCTGGGACACCTGTGTATAGTTGAAAGGGTGCGTCACAAGACTTAATAACGCATACAACAAAAACAAATAATAATGATAAAAATAATAATAACAAATCAATTGATTGGAACTATTGAGTTAATTGCTGGGGCTTTACAATATTTTTTTGGGGGGGAGGAGGGCTGAGGGCAAAGCTGCATAACACAGTAAAAGTATTGGTCAAAGGATAAATGTCCCATTCACCAAGGACACGCCACAACCCCGGGTCAAAAGGTTGCTCTTCTCAGCAACTGTCTCTTATTGAATGGAGTGTTGGAAGGTAGACCTTATAAATGTTTAACCCTCAGCAGGCTGACTGGCGGTGAAACCTGGGACCTTCAACTTAAATGGTCGTCAGAGGTCTGTACAATCAAACCACGCTACTGGTTTTGAGAGCAATTCTTAGTCAGCAGTGAAGGCTTAAATATGTTTTACAACAATTTTCTTATCCTGGTAGCCCACACTAAACAGGTGTCTACTTTTAAACTTCTACTCTTAAGGCAGTGTGGTTGGCGCAGTTGGTAAGATCTCTGCTTCCAACAACAAGGTCCCAGGTTCAATTCCTCGGCTTTGGCGAAACTTGAACATTTGTGTGACCTTCCTTCTTTTCCATCCTTACGAGGTCGGTAAATGAGTACCAGCTTCGGCTGGGAGGTAACCTGCGATGGATTAGTGTACCGTCCAGGGAGAGTCAATGACTCTCATCCGCTTAACACTGCGGAAACCGGAGATAAGCGCCGGCCCCATGGGCCACTAGCTCGAAAAAGGATTTAGCTTAGCTTAGTAAAGGCTTAAATATGTTTGACAACAATTACCTTATCCTTGTAGCCCACACCAAACAGGTGCCTACTTTTAAATTGCTATTTTTTGTCACAATTAATATATCAATTCATATATCTTTTCGGCCTTTTGTCAAATTACTAAGATGTTTTCTGCAGAGTTGCATATTTGATCTCGTTTTACTTCATTTGTTTATAATCATTTTGCAGTTTGTACAGGAAATAACCAATTGAAAGAAACAGAAATAAATTGTTTGTGTTTATAGCGATTTTTTAGTGAATTTGATTACTAGATAATTTTGAAATTTGGTCTTAAATCAAGCGATATACCATATGTTTTTCCATCATTTATTTTTTTTGCTTTAGCCATTGCAATTTGGGTTGACAATATATCAATGTTATTACTGACAATCCTTATTTCTGTAATTGTTTTATTAAGCTGCGTTTTTAGACCGAAGTCAGTCAGTTTTGCTGTGTTTTTCTTCAATTATTATTATTTGTTTTGGTTTGTATTATTTTTTGTTCAATCATTTCCCTATGCTATTTTTCCAGTGGAAAAGGAGATGAAGTTTGTTGCTGTCGATGACAACTGTGTTTGGGGAATCAAGTTGAATGGCGACGTGTTTATAAAGACTGACGTCTCCAGACAGCAGCCTCAAGGAAAAGGATGGCAAACTATCAAACTAAACACCAGCTTTGTACAAGCATCTTGCCTTGATGGAATCGTCTGGTTCCTGGATAAGAAGAATATAATCCATGTGTTTAAGGGTTCGTATGTACATGAAAAACGTTATAGCTTTTCATCTTATTTCTTTAATTGTATCTACTACTAAGTTAAGTCTCCGTTTTTGCCCGTCATTTGCTTGCTAAGTACTTGAATACTATAAAAGTAGAGGGACGATTCTCTTTAGTTTAGACATGGTTTAGCAGTTTTCATCGTAAGTGCAAATATGTTTCATTGGCCTTGTCATCGCTTTGTAAAGTACCTGGAGTCTTTTTTAAAAACTTCTAGGAAATTTTCCCAGGACATGGATTAATAATATCCTTATAATGTAACAAAATGTTTTTGATGGGTTATATATAGGATCTTAGATTCAAGACAAATTGACGAAGGGACACGAATTAACATGAGCTTGTCCAATAACGATCGCCTTATGAACTCAAGATCAGGATTCAGACAAGGTACGGTACCTAGAATACAATTCGTGAGAGGGATCCAGGATTGAAGCAAGGCATGAACTGGAGAGACGATGTCCAAACAAACAAAAGCACAACACGACGTCCATATAGCGTCACACCTTGGTATAAGCTAACGTCCAACATGTACAGAAAGGAAAGTCCACGTTAAGCTGCATATTAAAAGATTAACCTTCTCACTGAAGAGGGCTCTTACCGAGCCGGAACTGTCACGAAGAAGAAGCAAGATCAAACTAAGAAAAAGCAAAATGACATAAGACAAAAGAAGAATAGAAAAAAGCTAGCTATATCTGAAGTTTAAACGTTTGAACAAGTGAAGTTTCTATCCTTACAAGTTGATAAATTGAGAGCCAGCCTCTGTTGGGAACTAAACTGCGATGTATATGTGTCCCGTCCCGCGAAGATCGTGCACGGCGACGCTTCTAAACAATCGCGGTACATTTTCGATCACAATATTTCATTTAGTTGTTTGTGGCGAAATGTCTTCTGGGAAGGATTTCGCCACGATGTCATGGCGTTGAGTGAATAAATGAAAGCGTAACCATCTATATTGAGCAATATTACCTTGCTAGAGTCAGCTCATTTTCACCGGCCCGAAAAAAAATCAAAATTGTGTCTTGTGGAAAATAAACCTATATTTGGAAAGTAGAAACATTGAACTATACATATATATGTTAATACGAACAATTCCACCAAGAAACGAAACGAAAGGAAGGGCAACATATCGTTTTTCCTCTTAATTGTGCGAAATAAACTTTTTTTGATTTTTAAATTATTTTTTTTAAACCACAATACCCTTTTGGTTTTCTATTCAGCCTGAGCCACATGCAGTCATCGACTGCCTATTTTCTTATCGTTGAGGAATTGTTTATTTTTCTGTAGTAACCAAACCTTTGAGAACACCATTTCACCTTTATTCCAATTCTTTTTCTTATGTCAACATCAAAATTTTTCAGCAGGTGTAAACAGTTGACTCGTTTTATAGTGTAATGAAAACACATTCAGTATAAAAATTTGTTAGACTTCAAGGCCCTTTTCTCTCGGTGTACCTTACGAGGATAAAATTTCAGTATTTCAGTAAATCGAGGCTCTACTTTAACTATAATTTTTTCTTTGCAGGAATCGAATCAGTTCAACCAGCGAATGAGGAAAACTGGGAAACGTTGCCAGGTTTGTACTTATTAACCTTTCACAACTTTCATGATCCTAATGTTTAAATCAACACACTTTGTAAATAGACAGCTACTTTGTCTCCTAATAGTTGAGATTCTTAACTGTGAAAAAGATTTTTTAACTACGACATCTGAAAAGCCTCTTTCGGGGAGTTTTCGTTGACTCATTGATCGTGCGATCTATTTTCCTGCTGATGTTCTAGAACTAAAACTAATCTTCACCCAACATTGCGACTATGTGATCAAAAAAGCAAACCGTAGGTTATATGCACTTAGGAAGCTAAGGGGGTGTGGAGTGCCAGCGAGTGAAATCGTGATCATTAATATTGCTCGCTTATACGTTCGGTGCTCGAGTACGCCTCCGTCGTTTTTGCTAATTTGCTGCGATATCTCTCTCTGGCTCTCGAGAAGGTGCAAAAGAGAGCTCTCACAATAATTTCCGGCCCTGCCTTGAGCTACGATCAAGCCCTGGCCAAGGCGTGTATAACGTCCTTAGAGGTTCGCCGGGAGCAGGCGTGTCGTAAATTTATTGCCAGTATAACTCCAGAAAGCGTGCTATTCCCCTTAATTAAAAGCAGAACAATTTTAAATACTGCCCCATATTCTCTCCGTTCTGGCGCCCAGTTCAGAGTAGCCAAGGGTAGAACAGATCGACTAAATAATTTTGTAACTTTAAAATATGCGTAGATTAAGTTTTGTTATGAATGTGTATACTGAATGTGTAAAATATTTGATGACCTGCACCTGTAATTCAGATGAGTCTGCAAAAGGTGGCAATAAACTAGCATTATTATTATTATTTTTATTATTTGCTCAAGTACATGAGTAGGGGAGTCAGGTTGGCCTAGTGGTTATCACTCATGCCTCCCACCACTGCGGACCCTAGCTCGAATCCTGGGGTTCGCATGTGGGCTGAGATTTGTCGATGTCTGTCTCCGAGGGTTTTTCTCCGGGATCTCCGGTTTTCCTCCCTCGTTAGAATCGACATTCACTCCAAAATCTGTGCCGTCGACCGCTTAAACATTAGCCTCTGGCTACCTAGGGAGATTGGGCAACCACTCCCAGCGTGTAAAGACGTTAAATAAAGTATTTATTGTTTTGTATTGTTTCTTTTATTTTTAGGTGAATAGTGTTAGAGCAGTTTCTAATCAGTTAGTTAGCTGTGTTTTTATTTATTTATATTTTTGAAATCGTATCATGATTTTTTGTTTTGTTTTTTATCTTTAGATGTACGCGCTCGGTGGATTTGTCTCAATGTTGAAGGAGTGGCCTTTGTTGTGGATCCTAAAGGTTCCCTGTGGTTTACCACAAATGTAACACAGACAAACCGCACTGGAGGTGATTGGTTCCAGATCTCCCTCGGCCAATACCTAATGCAAGACACTGGGACCGTGCTCGACTCTTTGTGGTCATGGGTTAGGCCAGAGATCAAAGCTGTTGCGCAGGCTCCTAAAGAGTTGATAGAGACATTATGGTCGTGGGTCAAGCATGGGGACGAGGCTAAGCTTATTAGTGCCAGTCCCAAGGCTGGTGTGTGGGTACAAGGCTCTCACGGCTCTGTGCATGCCGCTCATGGTCATCTCCTGGGCTCGAGATGGGATCCTGAAATCCCTGCTGGTGAGGTTGAAGATTTCAAAGTGTAGTCTTTTAAATTACATAGGTTCAATGAACAACTGAGTTGTAATCTAGCTAAAAACCTCTTTCAATTAACAAACATTGTGCAACTTTTTCAAAACCTGAATTTTCAATTTTGTAATGCTGCAGTTTGAGCCTTCAATTTCCTACAACCTGCCACGCCACGTTACAAAAATACCTGGCTCTTCATAGCGTCTCCTTTTTCCAACGATTGTTACGAGGCTTATTTTTTCATAGTAAACTTTTCGTGGCTTGTCGCAGCGTTGCCAAAACACGTTACGAAACTCACATCATGTTCCGCGGCATTATTAACCTTTCAGAGGTTATTTTCTTATTTTAAGAATGGTTGACGTTCAGACCCGTGTAACTTTTTTGATATAAAGCAAGAAAACTTTGCAAGTCAAAGTTTTGTTTCTAAAATTTGTAGTACATTAACGACAATTTGCTTTGTACGAGATTGTATCGATATTTTTTGGTTGTTTAAGGTTTCAAAACCGCTACCAGCCGTTTTTCATTTGTCCACCTATGAGGATGGGGCAAGAAATTGGGGGAAGGGGGTGACACATTACTTTGTCCTAAAAAGTGTATACTTACATAATCCTGCCAATGTTTGATGCAGGCTTTCAGCAACACAAACAGTTTGTAAGATATTCCTTCCAAGGTATGGGGGAATCTTTTGACAAAATATTTTACCTCATGCAGGTAATGAGTTTTGAAAAATATCAACACGAAAATTCCAATTTACTACCCCACGCTCGACCCAACCCCTCGTGCAGCACAAAAAGGGGTAAAGCATTAAATGCTGGAAGACAAAATTGTAATTGAAAAATAGACAGGGAGGAAAAAACAAACTTTAAATCGAAAAAAATTATTCTAATAATCTTTATTGACATCCGATTTTTATACATTTCAAGGAATTGCACAGTCTGTTTTTTGGTCCTACTTGTCAGCTGGTGGCTGCAAAAGCAATGGTGGTCACTTGTGGGTGGTGAAACCCAATGGAGAGATGGTTTGCTTTCAGCCTGGAGGTAGGGCGGTGACCGTGGACCCTCCTGAGGGCTCTGCTCTCAAACTTCTGGCCGTCTCTCGAGTGTCTGTTTGGGGAATCAAACACAACTTTAAGGTTTTGTACAATAAATTGCTATTGTATTTTTTGTTGTTATTGTTATTGTTATTGTTATTGTTATCGTTATTTTTATGTTTATGTTTTTATTATTATTATTATTAGCAGTAGTAGCAGTATGAGCAATTGTATGAGTGGTAGTAGTAGACTATTCGAATCTATCATCTCTCCCCTTTAGGGTACAGCCATGAAGCAAGATGATGTTGTCACAATCAAAAATGTTTTGAATTTTATGATAAATACTTTGATGAATGCTGTTTATTGCACCTTAATTCTTAAGTTCTTTTGACATATGACAAGAACTTCCCTTCTCTCATTGTATTTGTGTATAACTTGATCGTATTTCTTTCCAAGGTGGTTCAACGAGCTGGGATCTCAAACTTGTGTCCAGAAGGCTATCGCTGGATCGATCTGAAACTATCAACTTTTGGTATTCGTAAAGTAATGCATTTGAGTTGTGGAGCTCTTAGCACCTGGGCCGTTGACGAGAATGGACAAATCTGGTTACGAATCGGTCGAGAAGAGGACAACTCTCAGGCGACCCAGGCGTGGCTCCCAGTAGAGGGAAAGCCGCTCTGTGGTTGTCGATTTGCTAAAGTAGTTGTCAGCCCACAGGATTCAATCGTTTGGGCTGTGGATGATCGTTATAACGTATATGCTAGGGACAAGATCACACCAACATTTCCCATTGGGACGTCATGGCTTGTTGTACCTGGCACAGGGGTAAAGGATATATGTGTAAGCGAGCACATGGTATGGGCTATTTGCCCTAATGGGGACGTAGCGTGTCGCTATGGAGTGTCGGAAACAAACTGTGTGGGAGATTACTGGAAAAAAGTGCCGGGGAATTTTGAGCTCATTTCTGTATCACCCGACGACCAGTTGTGGGCTATCGATCAAAATGGTCAGCTGTTTCATCGTAAAACTCAACCGTTCTTTGGAACTCAGTCTCCTCTCAAACAAAGATCGTATAGTGCTCTATTCCCTGGTGAAGATGATTGGGAATTTATTTAAAACCAGAGCATAATATATAAGAATAAAGTTTTCTTAGGGAGAACTTTCGGGGGATAGAAGCGGAATGTTTAAATTCTAGATAGTCCATAAATTCCTTGAATCCTGTGTCCGATCAATATTTCCAGCTTGTTATCCACTGATGCTGTTTAACTTTGTCATGTACTGTATGAAGTCCTCGCATAAAATTAGTCTGACTAAACCACAAGCGAGTAAACACAAGATTTCTACTGAATGATATCATTTACACTTTTTTCTAGTTCAAAGCTTGATATTCTGTAATCTTTGTGGAAATATTATAAATTCACTATTCCGGCCTTACACTTGTTAATCCGGTGTATTCCGTATTTCTAAGAGTTTTCCTGTAGCCGATATTCAATATGCGTTCGTTTGGGACTATTCCGGAATAGGATTAAATGGATTATCACCCCTGAAAATGGTTGCAGCCAATCACAGCCCAGATCAGAAAAAAAAACTTATGTATTCCTATTTAACAATTAGTCGCCGAAGGCGAGGTGATTATCGGCGAATAGTCGCCGAGACCGAAGGTCGAGGTGACT